>PISX010026659.1:0-24169 GCA_004024625.1 Mellivora capensis | reverse complement strand
TTTTACTTTTCTTGTCATATACTTTTATCAGCCTTTTTAGTTTGTTTGTTTTTGTTCGTATAATTCACAAATCTTACTTTGGGTCCCATTTGGGCTGAGTCTTCTCTTTTATCCTTCTTTCTTTTTCCAGTCCCTCTCTCTCTCTTTTCCTGCTTACTCTCTTTCTTTTTTTCTTTCATTTGTGTAGGGACTCTTGATTGCTCAGAAGCATTCCAGGGTGCACTTTCACTGCACCAAGGTCGATACATCCAGCTACAACCATTCAGCCATCTCTCACCAAAATGACTAGGAGGAGGAATGCCCAGCAGAAGAAAAATTCAGAGGATGGGCCCTCTGCAACAGAGCTAATGGCTACCGACATAGACATTATGTCAGAAAGGGAATTCAGGCTAACAATTATCCAGGCAATAGCTAGGTTGGAGAAAGCCATGGATGATGAAACGGAATTGATTAGGGCAGAAATGAAAGCCACCAGGGATGATGTTCACAATATTAGGGCAGAAGTGAAAGCCACCAGGGATGATGTTCACAAGGCTCTCAATGAGTTCCAATATAATCTACATTCTCTAAAAGCTAGGGTAACTGAGACAGAAGATAGAATTAGTGATCTGGAGGACAAACACATAGAGAGAAAGGATCAGGAGGAAGACTGGAACAAACAGCTTAGAAGGCACAAAAACAGAATCAGGGAAATAAATGATGCCATGAAACGTTCCAACATCAGAATAATTGTAATCCCTGAAAGGGAGGAGAAAGAAGTCTAGAAGATATTGTCGAACACGTTCTTCATGAAAATTTTCCAAATATCGCAAATGGAAACAGTGTTCATGTACTAGAGGCAGAATGCCCCCCCCCAAGATTTTAGATTTTCGAAACACCTCGAGACACCTGAAAGTAAGTATGAGGAATTATAATTCTAGAGAAACTCTCTTGAAGACAGCTAGGACAAAGAAGCTCCTTACGTACAGAGGAAAGCCCATCAGAATAACGTCAGACCTGTCCACAGCAACCTGGAAAGCCAGAAAGGGCTGGCAAGATATATTCAGGGCACTAAATGAGAAGAACATGAAGCCAAGAATACTTTATCCAGCAAGACTGACATTCAAAATGGATGGAGATATAAAGAGTTTCCAAGACCGGCAAGGCTTAAAAGAGTTTGCAAACTCCAAGCCGACATTGCTGGAAATATTAAGGGGGGTTCTATAAAAGAGGAAAAACCCCAACAATATCATTGTACAGAACCATAGAGACAATCTACAGAAAGAAAAACTTCAAAGGTAACATGATGTCAATAAAAATGTATCTATCAATAATCACTCTCAATGCGAATGGCCTAAATGCGCCCATAAAACGACACAGTTTTGCAGACTCGATAGTACGATGAAGAGGAGAAGGGAGTTGAGGGAAACTGGGGGGGAGATGAACCATGAGAGACTGTGGACTCTGAAAAACGGCCTGAGGGTTTTGAAGGGGCGGGGGGTGGGAGGGTGGGGGAGCCAGGTGGTGGGTATTGTGGAGGGCACGCATTGCATGGAGCACTGGGTGTGGTGTAAAACTATGAACTCTGTCACGCTGAAAAGAAAAGAAAAAAAAAGATAGTACCCAAACATATGTTGTTTACAGGAGACCGATTTCGAACCTAAGGATACACCCAGATTGAAGTGAAGGGATGGAGAAACATTTTTCATGCCAATGGGCCTTAAAAGAAGGATGGGGTAGCGATTCTCATATCAGATAAATTAGATTTTAAACTAAAGACTGTAGTCAGAGATATAGAAGGACACTAAATCATTCTTAAAGGAACAATCCACCAAGATGATCTAACAACTGTAAATATCTATGCTCCCAATATTGGAGCAGCAAATTACATAAGAAAACTATTAAACAAGATAAAGAGTCATATTGATATGAGTACATTGATAGTAGGAGATCTTAACACGCCTCTCTCAGTAAGAGACAGATCATCCATGCAGAAAATCAATAAAGAAACAAAAGCATTGAATGACACTTTGGACCAGATGGACCTCATAGATATATTCAGAACATTCCATCCTAAAACAAGAGAATACTCAATCTTCTCAAATACACATGGGACATTTTCCTAAATAGACCACATAGTGGATCACAAATCAGGACTCATCCGATACCAAAAGATTGAGATTATTCCCTGCATATTCTGAGATCACTATGCTTTGAAACTGGAGCTCAACCACAAGGAAAAGTTTCAAAGGAACTCAAACACCTGGAATCTAAAGGCCACCTTGCTTAAGAAAGCTTGGATAAACCAGGAGATCAAAGAAGAATTTAAACAATTCATGGAAAACAATGAGAATGAAGACACGTCAGTCCAAAACCTATGGGATACTGCAAAGGCGGTCCTAAGGGGAATATATATAGCCATCCAAGCCTCCCTCAAAAAAATTGAAAAATCCAGAATAAAACAGCTGCCTCTATACCTTAAAGAACTGGAGAATCAAAAACAAATTAAAGCAACTCCATGCACAAGAAGGGAAATGATAAAGGTTAGAGCAGAGATGAATGAGGTAGAAACAAGAGATACAGTAGAACGTATCAATGGGCTAGAAGCTGGGTTTTCGAAAGAATCAATAAGATCAATAAACCATTGGCCACACTAATCCTAAACAAAAGAGAGAAAGCTCAAATCAATAAAAGTATGAATGAAAAGGGAGAGATCTCAACTAACACCAAGGAAGTAGAAACAATTTTCAGAAGCTATTATCAACAGTTATATGCCAATAAGTTAAGCAACCTAGATGAAATGGATGCATTCCTGGAAAAAATAAACTCCCAAAATTGAACCAGGAAGAAAGTGACAAGCTGAACAGACCGAAATCTAGTAACGAGATTGAAGCAGTGATCAAAAACCTCCCAAAAAACAAGAGCCCAGGACGTGATGGATTCCCTGCGGAATTCTATCAAACTTTCAAAGAAGAAATAGCACCTATTTCCTGAAGCTGTTTCAAAGAATTGAAGCAGAAGGAAAACTTCCAGACTCTTTTTATGAAGCCAGCATTACCCTTATCCCCAAACCAGGCAAAGACCACACCAAAAAGGAGAATTTCAGACCAATATCATTGATGAATATGGATGCTAAGATTCTCAATAAGATCCTAGCAAACAGGATCCAACAGCACATCAAAAAGATCATCCACCATGACCAGGTGGGATTCATCCCTGTCTTACAAGTGTGGTTCAACATTTGCAAGTCAATCAGTGTGATAGAACAAATCAATAAGAGAAGAGAGAAGAATCACATGGTCCTCTCAGTTGATGCAGAAAAAGCATTTGACAAAATCCAGCATCTGTTCCTGATGAAAACACTTCAAAGACTAGGGATAAAGGGAACATTCCTGAACTTCAGAAAATCTATCTATGAAAGACCCGCAGTAAACATCATCCTCAATTGGAAGAAGCTCACAGCCTTCCCTCTGAGATCAGGAACACGACAAGGATGCCCCCTCTCATCACTCTTGTTCCACATAGTATTAGAAGTCCTAGCAACAGCAATCAGACAACAAAGAGAAATAAAAGGTATCCAAATTGGCAAGGAAGAAGTCAAACTCTCTCTCTTCGCAGATGACATGGTACTATATATGGAAAACCCAAAAGACTCCACCCCCAAACTACTAGCACTCATACAGCAATTCAGTAACGTGGCAGGATACAAAGTCAATGTACAGAAATCAATGGCTTTCTTATACATTAACAATGAAAGTACAGAAAAGGAAATTAGAGAATCAATTCCATTTACTATAGTACCAAGAAGCATAAGATACCTGGAAATAAACCTAACCAAAGAGGTAATGTATCTGTACTCCGGGAACTACAGAAAACTCCTGAAAGAAATTGAAGAAGACATCAAAAGATGGAAGACCATTCCATGTTCTTGGATCGGAAGAATAAACATTGTTAAAATGTCTTTACTACCTAGAGCAATCTATACTTTTAATGCCATTCCGATCAAAATTCCACTGGTATTTTTCAAAGAGCTGGAGCAAATAATCCTAAAATTTGTATGGAATCAGAAGAGACCCCTAATCACTAAGGAAATGTTGAAAAACAAAAATAAAACTGGTGGCATCTCATTACCTGATTTCAAGTTTTACTACAAAGCTGTGATCACCAAAACAGCATGGTACTGGCATCAAAACAGACACACAGACCAATGGAACAGAGTACAGAGCACAGATATGGACCCTCAACTCTATGGTCAAATAATTTTCGACAAAGCAGGAAAAAATATACAGTGGAAAAAAAGACAGTCTCTTCAATAAATGGTGCTGAGAAAATTGGACAGCTATATGTAGAAGAATTAAACTCGATCATTCTCTTATACCATATACAAAGATAAACTTGAAATGGATAAAGGACCTCAGTGTGAGACAGGAATCCATCAGTATCCTAGAGGAGAACGTAGACAGTAACCTCTTTGATATCAGCCACATCATCTTCTTTCAAGATATGTCTCCAAAGGCAAAGGAAACAAATGCAAAAATTAACTTTTGGGACTTCATCAAGATCAAAAGCTTCTGCGAAGCAAATGAAACTGTCAACAAAACAAAGAGGCAACCCACGGAATGGGAGACGATATTTGCAAATGACAGTACAGTCAAAAGGTTGATATCAGGACCTATAAAGAACTTCTCAAACTCAACACATGCAAAACAGATAATAATATCAAAAAATGAGCAGAAGATATGAATCGACATTTCTCCAATGAAGACATACAAATGGCTCTCAGACACATGAAAAAATGTTCATCATCACTAGCCATCAGGGAGATTCAAATGACAACCACATTGAGATACCACCTCGCACCAGTTAGAATGGCCAAAATCTGCAAGACAGGAAACAACATGTGTTGGAGAGGATGCGGAGAAAAGAAAATCCTCTTACAGTTTTGGTGGGAATGCAAATTGGTGCAGCCACTCTGGAGAACAGTGTGGAGGTTCCTGACGTAGTTAAAAATAGATCTTCCCTATGACCCTGCAATTGGACTTCTGCATCTTTACCCCAAAGATACAGATGTGGTGAAAAGAAGGGCCATCTGTACCCCAATGTTTATAGCAGCAATGGCCACGGTCGCCAAACTGTGGGAAGAACCAAGATGCCCTTCAACAGACGAATGGATAAGGAAGATGTGGTCCATATACTCTATGGACTACTATGCCTCCATCAGAAAGGATGGATACCCAACTTTTGTAGCAACATAGACGGGACTGGAATAGATTATGCTGAGTGAAATAAGTCAAGCAGAGTCAACTATCATATGGTTTCACTTATTTGTGGAGCATAACAAAAACATGGAGGGCATGGGGAGATGGAGAGGAGAAGGGAGTTGAGGGAAATTCGGGGGGAGATGAACCATGAGAGACTATGGGCTCTGAAAAACAACCTGAGTGTTTTAACGGGGCCAGGGGTGGGAGTTTGAGGGAGTCCGGTAGTGGTTATTATGGAGGGCACGCATTGCATGGAGCACTGGGTGTGGTTTAAAACTATGAATTCTGTTATGCTGAAAAGAAATGAAATTAAAAATTAAAAATAAAAAAGAAAGATCAAGACCAGGACCAAGGAAATAGAATCAATCATCCGAATTTATTAACAACAGCTATATATCAACAGGTTAAGCAACCTAGAAGAAATGGATACATTCATCGAATCCTATAAACTTCCAAGACTGAACCAGGAAGAAATCGATAATCTGAATAGAGCAATATCTAGTAATGAGACTGAAGCAGTGATCAAAAACCTCCCAAAAAACAAGAACCCAGGACCTGACGGATTCCCTGGGAAAATCTACCAAACATTCAAGAAGAAGTAATACCTATCCTCCAGAAGCTGTTTCAAAAAATAGAAACAGAATGATAATTACCAGACTCTTTCTTTGAAGCCTGAATTGCCCTGTTCCCCAAAGCAGGCAAAGACCCCACCAAAAAAAGACAATTTCAGACCAATATCCCTGTTGAATATTGATGCCAAGATTCTCAACCAGATCCTAGCTGATGGGATCCAGCAGTGCATTAAGAAGATTAACCAACAGGTAGTTGCCCCTTCCTGACATTGCACAGGAGAAGAATGAGACAGAAACCAGTCAGCTGCAAGTGAGAGAGAGCAGGGGACATCAGTAGAAGAGACTGTCGCCCTGAACAACTCCTTCTCAATCATATTTTTATTAGATGTAGCCAGTAATCAACAAAGGATCCAAAGAAGGCTACACATTAATTATATGCCTTGTAGGTAAACAAGAAGGAAGTCAAAATATATCTGATCAATCATTATACAGTTTATAGTTGAGCAAGCAGATTCAAGGGGATCATTTAATTAGCCACAGGTGCTCTCCAGGGAAGGGAAGATAACGGAAAAATGGAGCTGACGGTGTTCCACCCTGAGTTAGCCTGGTATCCCCAACTGATCACCTTCAAGGACTTATATTGTCCTCTCCGCTGGAGGTCTATTACCAGTATGTTTTTCTTAAGGCTATATCTAAGCATGTTCAATAATAAATACAATTTCTCATGGGTTATATTTTAAGTAATACATTGTTTTGAGAGACAGTTACAGGTAGGATTTATCTATGGTGTGCAAGAATGGTTCAACATTCGTAAATCAACCAATGTGATTGAACAAATCAATAAGAGAAGAGAGAAGAACCACATGGTCCTCTCAATTGATGCAGAAAAAAAAGCATTTGACAAAATACAACCTTCTTTCCCAATTCATACTCTTCAAAGTGTAGGGTAGAGGGAATATTCCTCAACTTCATAAAATCTATCTATGTAAAACGCAAAGCGAATATTATTCTCAATGGGGAAAACCTGAAAGCTTTCCCTTTCCAGATCAGAAACACGACAAGGATGCCCACTCTCACCCACTCTAGTTCAACATAAAAGGGCTAGCAACAGACAACAAAGAGACATGAAAACTTTTGAAATCAGCAAAGAAGTCAAACTCTCTTTCTCTTCACGGATGACATGATACTTTATGTGTAAAACACAAAAGACTCGAGCCCCAAAGTACTAGAACTCATACAGCAATTCATTATCGAGGCAGGATACAAAGTCAATGTACAGAAATCAGTTACTTTCTTATATACTAACAATGAAGATATAGAAAGGAAAATTCAGGAATTGATTCAATTTAGTACAGCACAAAGAACGATAATATACTTGGGAATAAATCTAACCAAAGAGGTAAAGGATCTCTACTTGTGGAACTACAGAAGAGTCAAAAAAGAAATTGAAGAAGACACAAAAAGATGGAAAAGCATTCCATGCTCATGGATCAGAAGAATAAACATTGTTAAAATGTCTATCCTGCCTAGAGCAATCTACACTTTCAATGCCACTCCAATCAAAATTCCACAGGCACTTTTCAAAGGGCTGGAACAAACAGTCCTAAAATTTGAATGAAACCAGAAAAGACTCCAAATTGCTAAGGAACTTTAAGTGCATATTACTATGCAAAAGAAACCAATCTGAAAAGATTATATACTACATAATTCCAACTCTATGACATTCTGGAAAATGCAAAACTTGGGGACTGTAAGAGATCAGTGGTTTCCAGGGATTGGAGGGGAGGGGATAGAATGAATTGGTGAAACACAGAGGATTTTTAAGACAATGAAAATACTCTGTAAGATAATATGATAATGGATATGTATCACTGTACCTTTACCTAAACCCATATAATGCACATGAGTGAACCCTAACGTAAAATAAGGAATTTGGTTAGTTATAATGTGTAAATATAGGTTTATCAATTGTGTCAAATTTATCATTCTGATAAGGGTTTTCTGACAATGGGGGAGGCTGTGAAGGTCTGGGGGCACCATGTATATGGGAAATCTCTGTACCTTCCTCTAATTCTTCTACAAACCTAAAACTACTCTAAAAATAAATCCTTTTCTTTTTAAGAAAAAAATTGCTAAGGAAATGTTGAAAAACAAAAACAAAGCTGGGGGCATTATGTTGTCTGATTTGAAACTTTAATACAAAGCTGTGATCAACAAGAGAGTATGGTATTGGTGCAAAAACAGACACATAGACTAGTGGAACAGAGTAGATAGCCCAGATATGGATCCTCAACTCTATGGCCAACTAATATTTGACAAAGCAGGGAAAAATATCCTGTGGGGAAAAAGGCAGTCTCTTCATTAAATGGTCCTGGGAAAATTGGACAGTTATATGTAGAAGAATGAAACTTTATCATTCTCTTATACCACACACAAAGAGAAACTAGAAACGGATTAAAGACCTCAACGTGAGGCAGGAATCTATCAAAATCCTAGAGGCGAACATAGGCAGTAAGCTCTTTGACATTGGCTACAGGAACTGCTTTCAAGACGTCTCCAAAGGCAAAGGAACCAGAAGTAAAACTGAACTTTTGGGACTTCATCAATATCAAAAGCTTCTGCACAGCAAGGAAAACAGTCAATAAAACAAAAAGGGAAACTACAGAATGGGAGATGATATTCGCAAAATACATTAGGGAAAAAGAGCTAATATCCAAAACCTATAAAGAACTTCTCAAACCGAACACCCAAAAAACAGATAATAATGTCAAAAAATGGGCAGAAGGCATGAACATACATTTCTCCACTGAAGACATTCAAATGGCCATCAGACACAAGAAAAATGTTCATCCTCACGAGCTATCAGGGAGATTGAAATCAGAACCACATTGAGACACCACCTTACACCAGTTAGAATGGAAAAAATTAACAAGACAATAAACAACATGTGTTGGAGAGGATGTGGAGACAGGGGAACCCTCTTACACTCTTGGTGGGAAGGCAAGTATGTGAAGCCACTTTGGAAAACAGTGTAGAGCTTCCTTAAGAAATTACAAATAGAGCTACCATATGACCCTGCAATTGCACTACTGGGTATTTACCCCAAAGATACAGATGTGGTGAAAAGAAGGTCCATCTGTACCCCAATGTTCATAGCAGTAATGTCCACAGTCAATGAACTGTGGAAAGAGCCAAGATGACCTTCAACGGATGAACGGATAAAGAAGATATGGTTCATATATACAATAGAATATTATGCCTCCATCAGAAAGGATGAAAACCAAGCTTTTTTATCAACATGGTCGGGACTGGAAGAGATGATGGTGAGTGAAATAAGTCAAGAAGAGAGAGGCAATTATCATGTGGTTTCACCTACTTGTGGAACATTAGGAATAACACAGATGACATTAGGAGAAGGAAAGGAAAAGTGAACTGGGGTGAAACAGGGGGAGATGAACCATGAGAGACTGTGGACTCATAGAAACAAACTGAGCATTTTGGAAGGGAGGGGGTGCGGGGATGGATGAGCCTGGTGGTGGGTATTAAGGAGGGCATCTGTTGTGTGGAGCACAGGGCGTGGTGCATAAACAATGAATTTTAGAACTCTGAAAAAATAAAATTAAATTAAAAAATTTTTATATTCACTTGGCTGTGTACATGTGGCTCTGTGTGTGTTTGTGATCTTCACACTCTGTATCCACAAAACATCTTGGTGCAGGTTTCCTCTTCTTTCCCACATTGTGATTAATATTGATAATGTGACAATCAGGGAAATTCAAATTAAAACCACATTGAGATACCACCTTACCCCAGTTAGAATGGCCAAAATTAGCAAGACAGGAAACAATGTGTGTTGCAGAGGATGTGGAGAAAGGAAAATCCTCTTACACTGTTGGTGGGAATGCAAGTTGGTGCAGCCACTTTGGAGAACAGTGTGGAGATTCCTCAAGAAATTAAAAATAGAGTTTCCCTAAGACCCTGCAATTGAACTACTGGGTATTTACCCTCGAAGATACAGATGTAGTGAAGAGAAGGTCCATCTATACCCCCAGTGTTTATAGCAGCAATGGCCACGGTCGCCAAACTGTGGAAAGAACCAAGATGCCCTTCCACAGATGAATGGATAAAGAAGATGTGGTCCATATACACTATGGAGTATTATGCCTCCATCAGAAATGATGAAGACCCAACTTTTGTAGCAACATGGACGGGACTGGAAGAGATGTATGCTGAGCGAAATAAGTCAAGCAGAGAGAGTCAATTATCATATGGTTTCACTTATTTGTGGAGCATAACAAATAACACGGAGGACACGGGGAGATGGAGAGGAGAAGGGAGTTGAGGGAAATTGGGGGGGAGATGAACCATGAGAGACTATGGACTCTGAAAAACGACTTGAGGGTTTTGAAGGGGCAGGGGGTGGGAGGTTGGGGGAGCCTGGTGTGGGTATTATGGAGGGCACGCATTGCATGGAGCAGTGGGTGTGGTGAATAAACAATGAATTCTGTTACACTGAAAAGAAATAAAAAACAAACATTGATACTGTGAGTATAGTTCAAGTTTGAGACTCTACCAGGGCTGTTAATTCTCGTGCTTTGCATTGTCGATGCCTCTGTGGGCTCACATCCAGCACGCACTTTACACTGGTTTTGACAAGCTTGCACACTGAGCTGGGTGGTCCTCTAATGAACAGAGAGAGTAGCTGGGACTCCTGTAAGGTTCAGATGACATACATGGAGATATTTGTAATATTGGTATTTAGGGAGAGGAACAAGCAAGTATAAGTGACACTGTCTTTTTTTCTTGTTAGTATAGTTGTTGTCCTAAATTTCTAAGTCAGAGACTGAAGAGGAAGCACAGAATCATGTGCCCAGAAGGCTCCCTTGGTGAAAAACCTCACAGGTATGAAGACCATAGACCCTGACAAGAATCCTGCCCATATCCTCCAGCTGCACCTGCTCCTGGGGCTTAAAGACAGAACTGGTGAGTGGTGTGCACCCCCTGTTGGTCCAGATCCTCTCCTACAGTGAGGTTTGTGTCTGGGCTCACACTGATGTCCTCTCACTGTGTCTGTTGCACAGTAATACACGGCCGTGTCTTCGGCTCTCAGGCTGTTCATCTGCAGATACAGCGTGTTCTTGCCGTTGTCTCTGGAGATGGTGAATCGGCCCTTCACAGCGTCTACATAGCTTGTGCCACTTCCATCATTGCTAATGTATGCGACCCACTGCAGCCCCTTCCCTGGAGCCTGGCGGACCCAACTCATGTAGTAGTTGCTGAAGGTGAATCCAGAGGCTGCACAGGAGAGTCTCAGGGACCCCCCAGGCTTCACCAGGTCTCCCCAGACTCCACCAGCTGCACCTCACACTGGACACCTGCAGACACAAGACATCCTGGTCAGGAAACTGTCACACACCCACTGTTTCTCTCACTCGTATCCATTCTCACACTCAAGATCCCTTATTCTCTGTCAACTA
Source organism: Mellivora capensis (assembly GCA_004024625.1). Classification (NCBI taxonomy): domain Eukaryota; kingdom Metazoa; phylum Chordata; class Mammalia; order Carnivora; family Mustelidae; genus Mellivora; species Mellivora capensis. The sequence continues at coordinate 12,880 of PISX010026659.1, read as the reverse complement.
CCTTTTAAAAGAGTAACAAGGAAAACCCAACCAAGCACAAACTCCATGGTGAGTTTTCTCTATTCTTTCCTGATTAGTGAATGGGAACACCTGGAAATACCGTTGCTGGTCTCCTCTCCCAGCTGTAGGGTCCAGACTGGGCTGTTTAAATCCGCCTAGGGAGGCCCTATTTGCATGTCCTCTGACTATATATACAGCTTGGGATCTAAGCTGATGGAGAGGGCAGTGACCAGAGCAGGTGTGAGTGCTGTGACTTTGTGGCATTGACAGGATTTGGGAAAAATGATTTTATTTATTATACGATTTTCCAGAGTACACGCTTGGCCTATAGTGCTCTTTTTACACATTCATCCACACCTTGGGGTTTGTTTCATGTTACGCTATAAAGAGTTTTGAGCATACACCCAGAATTATAGATGTTATGAGGTGTCCAAGAGCTTGTGTGGGGTGCGATCCCCAGGAATTGGCCTGGGCTTCTCTCTTCCAGACCTCCTGTCCTTTGAATCACCTGCAGGACAGAGTGGGCAGGTTCATGAGGAAGGTGGAACCCCTGCTGTGATGGGGACAAGATGATTTTGCTTCTTTTAGATTTTCTGTAAAAATAGAGAGAATTAGTGTTTGTGCATTTCTATTTTCAAATCTCTAACATTTCACTATCTCTACATTCCTCCCAAGTCTCTGGGATTATCTGCAATAGCTGTGATGCGTGTACTTGACACAGGATGCCTGCACACGAGTAGAGAGTGTGATATGGTAAACCCTCATGTAAGAATTAGCATTACCCATAGCAAGCATATAATTTTTCCACAAAATTTCCTGTATTTTCTTTGCAATTCTTCCTTCCTCGATCCTTCTTCACTCTGTCCCCACATTACTATTGATCTTCATGTTACCTTACACTAGGTTTAATCTTCTAGAATATATAGTTTTATAATTGTATGAAAAGTACCTTTATTTCTAGGGCTTCTATTGCTGAATCAAATACTTGACAATACAACGATATTTATTATGGTTTCTTTTTTATGATGGGCAGCTTTCCAAAGATGACAAAGAGCAAAATATTTCCACTTTTTAAAAAATTTCTTTTTAGGGGCGCCTTGGTGGCTCAGTGGGTTGAGCCTCTGCCTTCGGCTCGGGTCCTGGTTCGGGATCCTGGGATCAAGCCCCGCGGGGGACTCCCAGCTCAGCGGGGAGTCTGCTTCCTTCTGCCCCCCCTCTGCTTGCCTGTCTGCCTACTTGTGATCTCTCCCTCTGTCAAATAATTTTTTAAAAAATTTATATTAATGTTCCAGAATTCATTGTTTATGCTCCACATCCAGTGCTCCAACCACTACATGCCTTCCATAATACCCTCCACCAGACTCATCAAGCCCACTACACTCTCCCCTCCAAAACCCTGTTTATTTCTCAGAGTCCACAGTCTCTCATGGTTCATCTCCCCCTCTAAGTTCCCCCAATTCACTTTTCCTTTCCTTGTCCTAATGTCCTCTGTGTTATTCCTTATGCTCCGCAAGTAAGTGAAGCCATATGATAATTGACTCTGCTTGACTTATTACACTCAGCATAATCTCCTCCGGTCCCGTCCATGTTGATACAAATGGATTATCATCCTTTCTGATGGAGGCATAATACTCCATTTTATATATGGACCACATATTCTTTATCCATTCGTCTGTTGAAGGGGATCTTTTCTCTTTCCACATTTTGGCGACTGTTGCCATTGCTACTATGAACATTGGAGTACTGATGGCCCTTCTTTTCACTACATTTGTATCTTTGGGGTAAATAAAAGTAGTGCAGTTGTATGGTCATAGGGAAGCACTATTTTGAATTTAAGGAATCTCCACACTGTTCTCCAAAGTGGCTGCACCAACTTGCATTCCCACCAACGGTGTAAGATGGCTCCCTTTTCTCCACATCCTCTCCAACACTTGTTGCTTACTGTCTTGTTAATTTTGGACATTCTAACTGGTGTGAGGTGGTATCTTAATGTGGTTTTAATTTGAACGTCCCTGATTTTTTCATGTGTCTGTTAGCCATTTGAATGTCTTCTTTGGAGAAGTGTCTGTTCATGTTTTCTGCCCTTTTTGACATGATTATCTGTTTTGTGTGTGTTGAGTGTGAGGAGTCCTTTATAGATCCTGGCTATCAGCCCTTTGTACAGTCCATTGTGAGTATCTTCTCCTATTCCATGGGTAGCCTCAGTGTTTTGTTGATTGTTTCCTTTCCTGTACAGAACCTTTTGATCTTGATGAAGTCCCAAAAGTTCATTTTTACCTTTGTTTCCTTTGCCTTTGGATACATGTCATGAGAGAAGTTGCTGTGGGCATTGTCGAAGAGGTTACTGCCTATGTTCTCCTCTAGGATTCTGTTAGATTCCTGCCTCACATTGAGGTCTTTTATTCATTTCACGTTTATCTCTGTGTATGGTGTAAGAGAATGGTCAAGTGTCATTATTCTACACATAGATGTCCAATTTTTCCAGCACCATTTATTGAAGAGACTTTTATCCACTCTATATTTTTTCTGCTCTGTCGAAGATTAGTTGACCATAGATTCGTGGGTACATATATGGGCTCTCTACTCTGTTCCACTGGTATATGTGTCTTTTTATATACAACCACCATGCTGCCTTTGTGACAACAGCTTTGTAGTAAAGTTTGAAATCAGGCAACGTGATGCCTGCAATGTGGTTTTTTCTTTTTCAACATTTCTGTAGCAATTCTGGTGTTTTCTGGTTCCATACAAATTTTAGGATTGTTTGTTCAAGCACAAAATGATGAAAAACATCCCATGCTCATGGATTGGAAGAATAAACACTGTTAAAATATCTATACTGCCCAGAGCTATCTATACTTTTCGTGCCATCCTGATCAAAATTCCCTGGCATTTTTCAAAACAAGGACTTTTAATGACACACTCGATCAAACTGATTTCTTATTTTATGTTTTAATTTTTCTTATTTAAATTCAGTTCATTTAACACATAGTGCATTACTGGTTTCAGATGTAGAATTTATTGATTCATCAGTTGCATGTAACACTTAGTGCTCTTTCCATTAAATGTCCTCCTTAATGCCCATCAGAGAGTTACCACCCTGCCCCCAGCCACTCCTAATTTAAAACAAAATTTTGAGTATAATTTCGGGATTTGGATTGGGGAGTGTTCCTCCTAGAATTCTAGATTTATTTATTTATTCATTCTCACAACATTATCTGCTTAAATTCCTTTTTAAATTATGTTCAGTTACCACCATATTTATATCACTCATTTTTGATGTAGTGTTCAACAATTCATTATTTGCGTGTAACTACCACTGCTCCTTCCAGCATGTGCCCTCCTTATCCCCCATCCCCACGTTACCCTATCTCCTGACCCTCACCCCTCCAAAACCCTGTTTGTTCCACAGAGAAACATTTTGATTTCTGATTTTATTTATTTGGGGCTTTCGCTTTTCTTTTTGATAAATGCAGGCAGAAGTTTCTCAATTTCATTTTATTTTTTTTCCAAAGAACCAGACTTTGGTTTTTTTAATCTGTTCTGTTGTTTTTTGGATTTATATCTTTTATTTCTGCTCTAGTCTTTAGTATTTCCTTCCTTCTGCTGTATTTAGGCTTCAGTTATTGTACTTTCCCTAGCTCCTTCAGGTGTAATGTTAGGTGGTGTCTTTTAGATTTTTCTTGCTTCTTGAGATCTTCCTGTGTGCTGTGTATTTATGTCTTAGGACCACTTTTGCTACAGAATAATTAAAGGAAAGTGATGAAGGTTTTGTACTCTTGCAAAAGTGTGTGTGCGTGTGTCTGTGTGTGTGTGTGTGTGTGTGTGTGTGTGTCTGTGTGTTTATTGTTCAGGCTCCACATCCATAACACAACTGGTGGGGGTTTAACTGCTTTCTGGTGTTGCCAGTAACACTGATGCTCTGAGCTTTGTTTAATACAGTGACTGTGCCCCCCAAAAGACCCTTTCTTCTTTTACTTTGGATGGTTGATGCCTCTGTGGCCTCATGTCCAGCGTGAACTTTATGCTGCTTCTATCAAGTTTGCACGTTGAGTTGGGTGGACCTGTGATGCAGAGTAAGAGCAGCCGGGATTCCTGTAAAGGCTCATTTGAGATCACCAGTTTATTTGTGATTCATTGGTATTTAGGGACAGCAATAAACATGAGTGACTCTGTATTTTGTGCATTTTAGTATAATTGTTTTCCCATTAGAGCAAATTTTCAAAGTCGGAGAGAGAACAGGTAAGCACAGAATCATGTATGCAGAGGGTCCCTGAGGGAAAGTGTTCTCTGGAGAGAAATCGCCAGATCCTGACATGAAACCTACCCATAACCACCATCTGCATCTGCTCCTGGGTCTTAAGGACAGAACTGGTGAGTGGTGTGCACCCCCTCGTGGTCCAGATCCCCTCCTACCGTGAGGTTTGTGTCTGGGCTGGAGACACTGGGTTATCAACAACCACAAGGGGCAATTTCACCTGATCTCTCGGTACACATCAATGGAAATCTTCAATAAAGATATAAGAATGGAATTATTAGTTAAACAATTAACATCAGAACACCTCAGATCAGAAAGGATGCTGTTAGTTAAAGAAAATTCTTCATTTCTGAAATGGAGATCATTGTACTTCTACACTCATATTTATTGCCATGATGACATCAATTATATTTATCCCAATGCTTCACCCTTGGCATTTTGGATTTTGTCATTTTGCTGGTTTATTCCAAAAATGGAGGACTCTTCCATATTTCCACAGATTTACAAGCTCTTTACTGTGTTTCTGTCTGGGAGAAGTTAACAGAGTATTTAGCTGGAAAACCTTGAGAAGAGACCAGCCCCCTTCCACCTCTTGTCCTGGATCATGAGCTGCGTGGTTCTTGAGTCAGAGGGATTGTGAGTGCACCCTGATTGTCCCAGTGCACCAGCAGGTGTCACAAATCCTTGAAGAGATACAGAGACTCCTCTTCTTCCTTTCCCATTCATCCAACATGTGAGGAGTTACCCTTTCAGCATAACTACTACAGATTTTCCTGTTGAAGGGATATCTCCTCATACTTACTTTCTATACTTGAGCTCCTCACTCTGCACATTGGCTACAATATTCTGCTCTATTTGTTGTATTCAGAGGTGAGCAGAATCTTGAATCAAGTCCCTACAATCTATCAGGTGCCCTCAAACTGCTGAGTTTTTCCCTCCAGAGAGTATAAGTTCATAGGTTCTATTGTATGGGAAATGTCCCCTATCTCAGTAAGGTGAGGGTCAATTGCTTGTCCTGAGAGGAGTAGTTCTAAAAACCATGTCTCTATATGTTTCCAATTATATCTGATATGAATAACTAATGAAATTGCAATTGGTCTGAGAATTCTCTTCAGCAGGTATTGGATTTTAGTCATTCTGACAGGTATGAGGTGACATCTTTCCATGGTTTTGATTTGGGCTTTCCTGATGATGACTGATATTGAGCATCTTTTCATGTATCTGATAATAATATGGATGTCTTCTTTGGATAAATGTTTATTCTTTTCTTCTGTCCATTTCCTAACTGCATTATTTGAATGTTGAGTGTGGTAAAATCTTTATAGGTTATGGATAATAAACTTTATCAGATACAACTTTTGCAAATATCTTCTCCCATTTAAGACTCATATGTGGGATTTATTAATGAAAACAGATGAACATAAGGGAAGTGGGAGAAGAAAAAAAGGGAGCGAGGGAAACAACCATAAGTGACTCTCAGTAATAGAGAACAAACCGCAGGTTGATGGAGGGAGAGGAGTGAGGATTGGGGAGATGGATGATGAGCATGAAAGAAGGCGCTGGTTTTGATGAACACTACGTGTTGTATGTAAGGATGATTCAGTGCATTATACTCCAGAAACTAATATTACACTCTTTGGTAACTAATAAAAATTAAATTCAAAATAAGAGGGTAGGTGGGTGGGAGGTTGGGTGAGCCTGGTGGTGGGTATTGTGGAGGGCATGTATTGCATGGAGCATTGGGTGTGGTGCATAAAAAATGAATTCTGGAACACTGAAAAGAAATTAAATAAATAAATAAAAATGAAAAAATGTTAGTCACACACAAAAAATAAAAACATAAGAAAAAAGAAGCTGGTACTGGACTACATGAGTGGTGTCAGCAGGTGAAGACCAGGGAAACAACACATCGTAAACATGCATCCTCAATCTTGGGATTGTTCCCTGCAGAGGAATATGAGGTGCAAGGGAAGCCAGCTGACACTTGTCCATGCTCCCTGAGTTCTCAGACACACCGCTGTGAACCAGCCTGGCCCAGGAGCTCAGGAAGACCACGTTTGGGCAGGATGTGGGATGCAGGGTGTTTGAACAGCTGCCAGTGAGGTGTGAGCACAGACGAGTTAAGAAATGCCAACCCATAAGGCACCACACAGAGAGTCATGACTGTTTTAATTAATTAATGTCCACAACCAGTCAGTAATCATATGGATAAATGCAAAAATTTGAGTCTCATTACTCTAGAGCCCAATGATTATTACGTTTGAGACATAATTTCTCTCGTTCAACCTATATTATAGAAACTATTCAAATTATTCCGAAACTTTAAAAACATCCACTAAATATATGAGCACAGATTCTCTATGTTAGCTGTTAAAAATACCTGCCTTTAATTGTGTTATGTTAGAAAAAACACACCATATATATGTAGAATCTTAAATTTTTATGAAATGTAAAATAAAATGGTGACAAGCATATACACCATATGATTTCACACTGAAGCGTCTCCAACAGAGTCTCATTTCTTTCACCACACCTGACATGTGGACCAGCCCTTGCATGATCAGGGACTCAGGACTGGACCTTAGTCTTGGCCCTCATAGGATGTCATCCACACCTTTCCAAGAGCTTCCTGGGGTTACTAGTTTAATTGAGTAGAGTTGAGATACATAAAGTATGTTAAGGTTTACCAGTTGTGTTGTTCTTTTCTTCTGTCACATTCTTATGTAGGAAGGACATAAACAGAAGGCCAACCATGTAAACATTAAAATAAAGCAAATTAATAATTAAGATGCAAAATTTAAAAATAGGCAAGTGACTCCCCAACCTTATAAAACAAGCTATAACACCTTAAAAATCGGGGCACCTGGGCGGCTCAGTGGTTAAGCTTCCACCTTTGGCTCAGGACATGATTACAGGGTCCTGGGATCAAGCCCCCATCAGGCTCCCTGCTCGGCAGAGAGCCTGCTTCTCTCTATCCCTCTGCCTGCCTCTCTGCTTACTTCTACTCTCTCTATCTCTCTGTCAAACAAATAAGAAATCTCTAAAAAAAAAAAAAAAAAAAACTTAAAAATCTAAGTATTGTGTTGTTTCCCAGTATGAGTCACTTTATAGCAATAGGAGTTCAGGAATTTGGATCTTGGTAGCTTGTTAATCATTCAGTTTCACAAATGTAGTAATTAGTAAATCCCTTAATAATATAAGCTTTGTTTAATGGAAAAATCCTTCTGCGGTATGTTGTGAAGTTCAGGAGCATGAACACCATTTCAGTTTGCATTTATTTTTTAAGTTTTTATTTAAATTACAGTTACTTAACATAGGGCATGTTTAACAAGACCAAAACCTACATAACCCACCTCCACCTGCCACCCCTGATAACCGTCAGTCTGTTATCTGTAGTTGAGTGTGTTTCTTGTTTTCTCTCTTTCTTTCCCCCCATTGCCTCATTTATTTTATTTCTTAAATTCAACATATGAGTTTTGAAATAATACGATATTAGTCTTTTATTGACTATACACTTAGCATAAATTTCTCCAGCTCCATCCAAGTCATTGGAAATGTCAATATTTCATTCTTTTTTTATGAGCGAGTAATGCTACACTGTCTCTGCAAACACCATCTCTTCTTTATCATTCATAAATGAGTAGACACAAGGACTCCTTCCATAGTTTGGCTATTGTAAATAATGCTGTTGTTAATATAGCGGTCCATGGATCTCTGTGAACTAGTCGTTTTGTGCTTTTTGGGTGAATGTCCAGTCGTGTGATTGCTAGATCATAGTGTAGTTCTACTTTTAAATATTTGGGGAATCTTCATCCTGTTTTCCAAAGTGGCTGCACCCTGCACACTCTACATCTCCTGGCCAGGGAATTCTGCAGGGCCTCAGTTCTAAGGAAGTCGTATCAGGTCTTATTTAACAAGCCCAGCAGAGCACACCTACTTAAAACTCCCACATTCTGGCCAAGGACCGAACACTGCCAACTGCAGGCAAGGAGAGGATCTGCAGACAACTGGTCTGAAGGCAAGTTCTGCTAAATACACAACAGCAGAGAACAAACAGCACACACCAGAGACCTCTCTGAAGCACCAAGCCCTCAACAGTATATGACCTCTTCTACATAAAGCTGTTACTTTCAGGAGGAGGGATCGTAACTGACTTTTGTAACACAGAGAAGGTAGAATCTTAGAGAAAATGGCAAGATGGAGGAAGTCAGGTGCAGGTGCAGTTATGATCAACCTCAATTTAGGTTTCCTTAGATCAGTCCCTTTGACCCCACAGGGTGAGCAGAGCACTTGTGTTCTGTCTCCAGATCCAGTAGTTTCCATTCCTGAAAGGATCCTGTGCGTCAAGAACACTGGCATCCAGCCAAACCATTCACAATGCAGCATCGTCCACCGCACTGGGATACTGAGTGCTGCTGACAATATCCCTACCATTTTCATCCTTTGGGAGCACCTCTAACTTCCTTCTCGAAGTGCCTGTGTCATTGACGACAAATGCTTTCTTCATTATGTGATTTGTTGGGTGAGATTATGTACCTGGACCTCAGGTGGCAAAGTCACTTACTGCAAAATGATACACTAATTGAATAATGTTCAATGGACTTCCCACATTAAAACAGCAGTTGGGTTCATAGGACCACTGGGACAGAGGAGGAAGGGAAATAAAGGTAAGATATTCTGAAATAAAACAGCAGAGTGCCATTTTGACCCTCGATATATAAAGCACTGTGTACTTATCACACCATCTTTGAAGCAAGAAAATGTGGAAGATATTGAAAAAAGGAAGACAGAATTCTTTCTCCCCTTAGAAAACTGAGGTCACAGAGGTGTCCATCCCCCACACTACAGAGAGGCACAGACACGGCTAAGTCTACAAGCCTTGCACAGAAGCCTTGGATTTCCATAGGACTGATTGTACGTCTAGGTGAGATTAGCAATGGATCCCTGCTGTGTAACAGGTTTCCTTTCTGAGTTGGAGTATCCTCCAGCCCATTGAGAACATGAAGAGTACACAGGCATAAGAAGGAGGAAGTCACCTCTTTTATTTAAATCTCATTACCTGAACTGCTCATCTCTTATTTTCCTTTCCTACTCTTGGACAGAGAAATACACCAAGGGATCCCATGGTTCTCTGTCCAACAGCCTGAGAATGATTTACTCCACCATCCCCCACCAGCTTGTAGAGGACAGAGCCTGGGACTTCTCAGCCTTTCTTATCATGGGATATAATTATATACGTTATTTCTGCAGGTGAAATTTCAGCTGGAAATGAATAATATTTCTACATTCTGTGCATGCTTGTTGGCATATGGTATTGTCAGCCTTTTTGTATTGTAGCCATTCTTAGTGGAGGTGTAGTGGTATCTTGTGAGGATGAACATACTGATGTATATAATTACCTCTTTCTAGAAGAATAGGACACTATGCTGATACATGTTCCTTGAAGAACTGCTAAGATTAGTGCTATCATCATGGATATAGAAGATGTAGGGGTGGTGACGGTCACCCCATGCCCATTCCCATGTCCAGTTTGTGTCGCACAAGTTGTTAAGAGCTGTGGCAGACGCCTATAGGCAAATCACTCTTGGACTTTAAAATTTTGGAGGAAAGCCCTGCCATTCTCTGCAGATCATGATTCCTCTTCTTCATTTTTTAAAATTTAATTTTATTTTTTCAGTGTTTCAAGATTCATTGTTTATGCACCAAACCCAGTGCTCCATGCAATATGTGCCCACCTTAATACCTCTCACCATGCTCTCCCAACCCCCCAGCTCCCTCCCCTCCAAAACCCTCATATTGCTTCTCAGTGTCCACAGGCTCATGGTTCATCTCTGCTTCTGACGTCTCCCAACTCCCTTCTCTTGAGAAATAGTGGGAAGTGAGTTCCTTGATATTAGGTACTATAGGTCCAAGCCTGAGTCACTAGGTTGCCATGGAAGTTGAGCAATCATGAAGTGGGTATTATTTGAATGTCCAAGTCATAAAGTGGAGCATGTACAGTGATACTACATCAGCCAATGGAAGAAATGATGGTGTCTGAAGAGATCCTGAAGACACAAGCAAGTCACATGGAGTATTTTCCACATGCCCATGATCCCCTGTCCTGCTCTACTGCTTTCTTTCTCCCAACGTGCACATGTAGCCTCATGGGGAGAGTCCTACAATTACTTCAGAGGGGAAGAAAAAGTTGAACCTGGTTCACATTTGTTTCTGCATGATATTCAGACACCAGTTAAAGGTGGAACTCACTAGTCTTATCATGCTCTCCACTTACCTGGAGCACCTGTTTTATATGAGAGAAATTCCCTCATGAAGACAGGATTACAACATTAATTCAGTGGCAATATCTTGAAAATTTGAGGCAAAGTTGAGATCATTCTGTAATGAAGATGTTGGTCATCCTGCCAGGTAATGGTCCGTGACAGTCTGAAGATTTGGCTGACAGTGAAGAGAATACATCATCGGTAGAATACGAAAACAGCTCTATATCCCAATTTTCAATCTTTTCCCGTTACAGAAATGAGGACCTTAGCTATTATGCATATGTCCTACTTATTTTTTTATAAATATGTGTATGTCTTTGTTTTGTTCACTTTTTCTTTGCCATGTAACATAAGATTATTGACTTTATATCAATGCATTTAAGAATTCTTAATTTTCCATCATATTTCAGTTGAGGGATATCAATGAGAAGTGAAAACACCATGGAGGAGCTTCACTTCCTCTTCTGGGGAAGGGTTTGGAGTGTTTTGTTTGTATGCTGGATACTTGTATCATATATGGTGAAATTGTGACTGTGTTATTTTCTTTGTTTGCAGAATGAGTGTGTTAAGGTAATGAATATGGATGCCCAATTTACAGGAGGTTGATGACTGATGGTTCACTCAATGTGTCAAAGTTACAGGGACATGATTAAGCGGATGGAACATTGTTTCTCTGGGTGTCTCTGATGTTGTTTCTGGAACTGATTGGCATTTGCATCCGTGGTCTCTGTATATGTGGGCATCATTCAATCCATTAAGGTTATGAGTAGAATTAAAGGCTGCGGGAAGAGGAATCCCTCATGTTTACTTCCTGTGTGCATGCTTGAGCAGGGACACTGGTCACCTCCTGCCCTTGGATGCACCTACACCTTCAGGTCCCCAGGATCTCCAACTAGACCCGACTGAGAATCTGATGAGACTTACATCACTGGCCATCCTGTGTCTCCACCTTGTGACAGTAGATCATGGGACTTCTCAGACTCTTCAGTGATATATGGCAGGGGGCTACTTGTTCTGTTTCTCAGGAGAACTATGACTAATACATTCTTGTGGCTTATTGTAAGTGCCAAAATGTGTCAGGCATATGAAGGCCTAACAATCAAAGTTCTATGAATGAAGTGTCATGTTGTGTGTTTGGGACAAGAGCTGGGTGAGGATACTGAGGATTGAAAAGATGATGAAAAGATCATGATATCTAAGAAGGGAGAAACCCCTGGTCCTTGGACACCTATGGGGGAAGATAGGTTCTGTTTACCCTGGGGGCGATTTTACAGCGTTGTAGGAGCAGAAGTGCAGATTAGAGTCGAAAGACTCCAGATGTCATCTTTCCAAAACACAGAGCAATACTTATTTTGTCAAAGAACAGTCTAATGAATGAGTACATTTGAATTGAACAATGAAAACTTAATTTATGTATAGTATATGGATATATTGAAGTCAGTTATGGATAATCCTAAATGCTGATACTTTGTCCATGATTCAACTTTATTATCTAGGAATTATTTATAGGAATATTTCATTGAGATACTTAATAAGTGTTTAGTAGTAATAAATGTTACAATATTACAATATTTTAAAATATTATTACAATATTTTATATATTACAACATTTTATTACAATATTTTATATATTACTTTATGAAAATATTTGTTTACCCTATAGATTTTTTATTATAAAATAATTTTATTTAATTAAAGCAATTGATAAATACGAAATCAATTAATTGATTGTTAATCACTGTAATTAATTTAATTACTAATTAAAGTTCTTTGATTAGTACTTTTTTTTTTTTCCTAGGTATCTCAGGAACCTTCTTTTTTATTTTTATTTCTTTTCAGCATAACAGAATTTATAGTTTTTACGCCACACCCAGTGCTCCATGCAATGCGTGCCCTCCACAGTACCCACCACCAGGCTCCCCCAACCTCCCACCACCCGCCCCTTGAAAACCCTCAGGTTATTTTTCAGAGTCCATGGTCTCTCATGGTTCATCTCCCCCTCAATTTCCCTCAACTCCCTTCTCCTCTCCATCTCCCCATGTCCTCCGTGTTATTTGTTATGCTCTGCAAATAAGTGAAACCATATGATAGTTGACTCTCTCTGCTTGACTTATTTCACTCAGCATAATCTCTTCCAGTCCCGTCCATGTTGCTACAAAAGTCGGGTATTTATCCTTTCGGATGGAGGCATAATACTCCATAGTGTAAATGGACCACATCTTCTTTATCCATTCGTCTGTTGAAGGGCATCTTGGTTCTTTCCACAGTTTGGCGACCGTGGCCATTGCTGCTCTAAACATTGGGGTACAGATGGCCCTTCTTTTCACCACATCTGTATCTTTGGGGTAAATACCCAGTAGCG
>PISX010026658.1:0-23898 GCA_004024625.1 Mellivora capensis | reverse complement strand
GGGGGGCAGAAAAAGAAGAAAAGAAACAAGATGGGATTGGGAGGGAGACAAACCATAAGTGACTCTTAATCTCACAAAACAAACTGAGGGTTGCTGGGGGGAGGGGGTCGGGAAAGGTGGGTGGGGTAATGGACATTGGGGAGGGTATGTGCTATGGTTAGTGCTGTGAAGGGTGTAAACCTGGCGATTCACAGACATGTACCCCTGGGGATAAAAATTTGTTTATAAAAAATAAAAATTAAAAAAAAAAAGCGGCCTTGCAACTATGAGGGATGTAACAGGTCCTAGTCCAGGCAAGACAGTCCTGACACCTGTGTGCCACAAACACCCATACATGTGATGGCCTGGCCAAGCACAGAAGAGAGAAAAGCAAAGTCCCCTTGAGTGAAGAGGAAAGGGAAAAACCAGGGTGCAAGTTTGTGACCCAGTATTGCAGCAGCCAGGGTGGGGGACCTGCTATTGGTCTATGGAGCCACGTGACTGGGTTCCACTGTCTTGTGACAGGAGAAGAGACAGGGATTAGGGATGGAGATATGCACACCGTCAGGTACCTGGGTGGTTTGTGCCCCTGGTAGGAGGTTGACTAGAAAATATTCTGCTCTTCAGGAAGCTTTATTATCTGGGCTCTGGGTAAGGAGAAGACTTCTCTGAGGGAGAAACATTCCTAGGCCTGGATTATGGACTGAAGGTTTATGTCCCCGCAAATTCATATGTTGACATCCTAACCCCTATGGTGATGATAGAAGAATGAGGGGCCTTTGGGAAGTGATAAGGTTATGAGTGGGCTAAAAAGAGGGCTGAGAAAGCCGCATTGCCCCTGCCACCATGTGAGTGCACAGCAGAAAGAGGGCGGTCTGTATACCAGAAAATGGGCCTTCACTAGAAGCCAAATCTGCAAGCATCTTGATTTTGGATCTCTGAGCCTCTAAAGCTGTGAGAAATACATTTTTTTGTTCATATACCACCCAGTCTGTGGTATTTTGTTATAGCAGCCCAGAGGAATAAGACAAGCCTGGGATTTGGACAGCTACTGTCTGAGAAGTGTTATGGATATAAATAAATCAGGAGGAAAGAGGTGGGGGCATTTTATTTCAACTAGGGTGATAAGTGAAGTCTGGGTGTCAGGAGGAACATTAAGGAAACAATATTTAAGAAGAATACTATATGTTTACTTCCCTGGGGCCTAAAAATGCATTTGAGAAAATTCAATATCCTTTTCTGGTTGAAACCCATTCAACAAAATGGCAAGAGGGAAGATTAGAAGCCCCCGAATTTTGGGAAATAGAATAATCTGATAAAACTATAAAATAAATTCCTCTAAATCTTTTAGGTTAAAGACTTAAAAGATTGCAATGAAGCCACAAGTGAATAAGATAATGTGGAAAAACAAGAGGAAGATAGAAAAATAAAACAGGAAAACAATTTCTAAAACCCTCCTCTGAAACCCAGAAAAGCCATGGACATGAGAATGCTGCTGGGTGGGTTAGATACCAGGGTAATCATGATTGAAGAGAGAATTAGGAGACCAGAACGCTGCAGGCTGCAGAGAGAGGAAGTGGTGGAAAATAAAAAGATCATTCAAGAGTAAGGGCATAATAAGAACATTTTCAGACAAGGAAAGATGGAGTTTGCCACTCTCAGGTTCTCACTGAGAGTGTGAAAGAATATATTGAAGGAAGAAGTTGATGAATCCTGGAAGGGATGAGGGGGTGTGAGAAACACGGAGGGCAAGGAATGGGTGAATGCCAATCTAAGACCAAATAGTCATTGACCGTATGAAACAATAGAATTAGCAAGAGTGACTCATTTAGAAGGCACAAAAATAATTCCTTACTCACATATTATCTCTGTTTAGCATTTCCAGTTCTATTTCATTTCTATACCTTCTTTTTTTTTTTTTTAAGATTTATTTGTCAGAGAGAGAGAGAGCAAGCACAGGCAGACAGAGTGGCAGGCAGAGGCAGAGGGAGAAGCAGGCTCCCTGCCGAGCAAGGAGCCCGATGTGGGACTCGATCCCAGTCTCTGGGATCATGACCTGAGCCGAAGGCAGCCGCTTAACCAACTGAGCCACCCAGGCGTCCCTCATTTCTATACCTTCTAAATTAGCCAGTTATTTTACTACTACTCCTTTTATTGTTGTTTTACAGTAAAAAAAAAAAAAAAAAGTGGGAATGAGAATGCCAGACAAAAACAATATGTGAGAGGAGTACTGAAATTAAAGCTTTCCTCAAGCCTTTGTATTGTGTAGGAGGGAGCTAGAAATACAGATTAATTTTAGGCTTTGCTAAGTGTACATATTCAAAGTTTAAGGACAATCACTACAAAATAGCCATATAATATAGAACCCTCATGAAACATAAAAATTCATCACAATACTCCCTGATCAAGCAAATCTCAATAAATCCCAAGGGATTTATATCATGAAGTAATGCCAATAAAAATAAAAAATATGAAGTTGTAAAAACTCTCATACACTGGGATATTTAAAAACGTATATCCAGAGAGGGGAAGGCGACAGAGCCAGAAGATGCTGAGCTTACCTCCTCCCATGCACACATCAAGGCTGCAAACACATAGAGTGCAATTTATTCTAGAATCATCTGAAGACTAGCAGAACAGCTCTTCCATGGCTAAAGACAGAGAGAAAAAAAACCACCTCAAGAAGAATAGGAGGGTCAGGGACGATGTCAGGAACCAAATCCTTGGTGTGGTAACCCTTAAGATATCACAGCAGAGATCCTCTCTGAAGAGCGAGGGCTTTAAGCCCCACGTTGAACACACCTGGTCCTGGGGATCTGCGGTGGGAAGACAAGCCCCCCAGTGTCCGGCATTGAAAACCAGAGGGATTTAACTCTGGGAGAGCCAGAAGGCTACAGGAACAGTATCACTCACTCAAGACTCAACACAGAGGCAGCAGTTTGCAAAGCACCTGGACTATATGTGAAGGAGATTTGCTGACCAATTATAAGACATGTGCTGAAACAGCAAGGACCTATAGGAACTTTCCCTGAGAATGGACAATTTTCTTGTACTCCTTCAGCCTCGCTGGCATAATGCTGGTGGGTACCAGTTCTGACACTACCTTGCTAGGACTTCTTGCCCTGCCCTACAGTGTTTCTTCAAATCTATTCTCCCCAACCTGCCCACCCTACAGGTGTCTGTCCAAAGTGGCTCCCATGCTACCACACCTGGTGGACAGCCTCAAACGGAACTGACGTCCCCATAAAGCAACCACCACCTTGTCACAGCTGGTGGGCAGCCCTAGCTGGGACTGGCGCCCCACCAAAGTGACTTCTGCCTTAAGGATAAAGGGTCTAGCCCCACCTCCTAGTGCACCCACAGCTGTTACCATAACAGGTGGGTTCACACACAAGGGACACCTCTGGAGTGCCTGGTTCTGGTGACAGAGGGGGACTGTGCTACTGGAATCCACAGGATTCTACAGAAGGCCACTACCTTCAAGACCAGAAAACACAGCCGACCTACCTAATACACAGAAACAAACACAGGAAGTCAGACAAAATGAGACCAGATGAATATGTTCCAAAGGAAAGAACAAGACAAAACCCTAGTAAACAAAACAAAAACTAAACAAAATAGAGATAAGTAATCTACACGATAAAGAGTAATGTCATAAAGATGCTCCCTGGACTTGAGAGAAAAGAGTGGATAAACTCAGTGAGTACTCAACAAAGAGATAGAGAATATAAAAAAGGAGCACCCAGCTGGCTCAGTCAGTAGAGCAGGAGACTCTTCATCTTAGGGTCATGACTTCAAGCCTCACATTGGGTATCAAGCCTACTTAATAAAATTTTTTAAAAAAATTTAAAGATTTTATTTATTGAGAGAGAGGCAGTGAGAGAGCATGAGCGAGGAGAAGGTCAGAGGGAGAAGCAGACTCCCCGTGGAGCTGGGAGCCCGATTCAGGACTCGATCCCGGGTCTCCGGGATCATGACCTGAGCCGAAGGCAGTCGTCCAACCAACTGGGCCACCCAGGCATCCCTAAAAATTTTTTTAAAAGGAAATATAATTTAAAAAAATCAACCAGAGCTGAAAAAAATACAACAGCTGAAATAAAATCACTGAGATAAAAATCACAGAATCATCTTCCAGGGAAGATGGCAGAGTAGGAGGTCCCTAAGCTCACCTTGTCCCACAGATTCAACTAGATAACATCCACATCAGTGTAAATAACCCAGAAATTGGCCCAAAGTCCATCAGAATAGACTCTCCACAGCTAAATATAGAGAAGAGACCATATTAAATAGCAGAGGAAGGGCAGGGATATGGTCAGGAGTCAAACTGGTCTATTGGACTGTCTGCAGGGGGAGGAATGCAGCAGGCACAGAGAGGGGAGAGGAGCAGACCCCACACCAAGGGGCATATACGCTGAGAAGATGAATCCCCATAACATTTGGCTTTGAAAACCAGGGGGAGATAACTTCATCAGTTCTTACAATCAGTAGGGCTTAATATCTGGAACTTTAAAAATCTTCAGGCTTAGAGTACCTGGATGGCTTACTTGGTTAAGTGTGAAACTCTTGGTTTCAGCTCAGCTCATGGTCTCATGGGTCAGGGGATCAGTTCCTGTGTTAGACTCTACACTCAGCAGGGAGTCTGCTTGAAGATTCTCTCCCTTTGTCCCTCCCCCTACTCGTGCTTTCTCTCTCTCACTCAAATAAATTTTTAGAAATTAGCAGGCTCTGTTCTGGGAGAGCTAGAGAGTGTTGGGAAACAGAGTCTCTACCCTTAAAGAGACAGCATAACAAACAGCCCTGCTGAGATACAGCATAGAAGCAGCAGTTTGAAAAATGCCTGGGGTATATGGGAGGGAGATTTGTTTACTAATCTCAGAGCACGAGCTGGAGGGATAGGGATCCTTGGGAGACTTCTCCAAGAATAAAAGAGCTGGTGGGTGCCATTTCCCTCCTCTGTCTCCTAGCTTAGATACATGGACATCTGTGGGAACCAGCATAGCTCAAATATTGTCTACCTAGCTCACTAACAGTGTGTCCCACTCCCATGTTCTCTGATGGACCTGCCCCCTCCAACCTGGCTTCAGCAGTTTTCCAAAGTGGTGTAAAAAGTGTGCCACTGTGCAAGCAGTCCCTACAGGGCTCAGCACCACTCTAAGTGATCCTGGCCCAGGGACAAAGGAAGATAACCACATATACCAGTCAGACTGTGGCCCCACACATACCAGTCAGACTGTGGCCCCAACCATGGGCTAGGACCAGACATTGGGTCTGACTGCAGGCCCCAAATCACTGGACTTGAGAGTTGAGAACCTCAGTGAGACTCCCAACAAAGAGACAGAAAACATAAGCAATCAGATGGAGAATTTAATCACTGAAATTAAAAATACACTACAGAAAGTAAAAAGCAGACTAGAGGAAGCAGAATGAATCAGTGACTTGGAGATCAGAGTAAATGAGTTATGAGCTTTTATTTAAGTAGTTCAGGGTAATTGAAAGCAATAAAGCTGAACAAGAGAAAGAAAAAATAAAAAATGAGAAAGATTAAGGGAATTCAGTGATACCATCAAACATAGTCATATTGGCATTCAAGGATCTTAGAAAGGGAAAAACAAAAAGGGGACAGAAATAATAGCTGAAAACTTCCTGAATCTAGATCCAGGAGGCAAAGAGTCCTCAACAAAATCAACTCAAGGAAGTCCACATCAAGACACACAGTAATTAAAATGGCAAAAATTAGTGAAAAAGATAAATATTTAAAAGCAGCAAGAGAAAAGAAAACAGTTATATACAAGGGAAACCCCATAAAGTTATCAGCTGATTTTTCAGCAGAAACTTTATAGGCCGGAAGGGAGTAGCAGGGTATATTCAAAGGGCTGAAAGGAAAAAAGTTGCAACCAAGAATACTCTATCAAGGCTATCATTCAAAATAGAAGGAGAGATAAAGGGTTTCTCACACAAACAAAAGATAAAGGAATTCATGACCACTAAACCAGCTCTATAAGAAATGTTAAAGGGGACTCTGAGTGGAAAGGAAAAAGCAGAAGCAGGAGTAAGTAGGAAGCATAAAGCAATAAAATTAGGTATATCTATAAATATCAGTCAGAGGTTTTACAAAATAAAAGGAGGTAGAGTATGACACTATACACCTAACAGGTGAACAGGGAAAGGAGTAAAAAAATTAGTGCTTTTACAATGGGTTCAAACTGGGGCACCTGGGTGGCTCAGTGGGTTAAAATCTCTGCTTTCGGCTCAGGTCATGGTTCCAGGGTTCTGGGATAGAGCCTCGCCTTGGGCTCTCTGCCTGGCAGGGAGCCTGCTTCCCCCTTTCTCTCTCTCTGCCTGCCTCTCTGCCTACTTGTGATTTCTGTCGAATAAATAAATAAATAAAATCTTAAAAAAAAAACAAAAAGAATGGGTTCAAACTTAAGGGACCATCAACTTAATGTAGATTGCTATATGCAGAAGATGTTAATATAAATGTAATGGTAATCACAAATCAAAAACTGATAAGACATATAAAAAAAATAGAGAAAGGAATTCAAATCTATCACTAAAGAAAGCCAGCAAAATGTGAGAGAAGAAAGAAAGAATAAAGGAACAGAGAAGAACAACAAAAACAACCACAAAACAAGTAACAAAATGTCAGTAAGTACATACATACCAATAATTACTTTGAACGTAAATGGACTAAATGCTCCAAACAAAAGACGTAGGGGGATGACATAGATAAAAAAAATGCCAAGATTCATCTACACATTGCCAACAAGAGTCTCGCTTCCATACAGACTGGAAGTAAAAGAATAGAAAGATATCCCATGTTAATGGAAAGAGAACAGAATCTGGGTAGCAATACATACATCAGACAGAATAGACTACAAAATAAAGACTGTAACAAGAGACAAAGAGGGGAATTACATAATGATGAAGGGGATCAATCCAATGAGAGGATATAACAATTGTAATTATCTATGCACCCAACATAGGAGCACAAAAATACATGAATCAAATGTTAACAAAGGAAGAAACTGAGAATAACACAATAATACCAGGGAATTTAACACCCCAATTTCATCAATGGATAAAATCATCCACACAGAAAGGTAGTAAGCAAAGTGGCTCTGAACATATTAGACCACATGGACTTAACTGATATACACAGAACATTCCATCCAAAATACCAGCAGACTATGCTTTTTTTTTTTTGAAGTGCACATGGAATATTTTCCATGATAGGTATGTTGGGCCTAGAACAATTTTCCAAAAATTTGAGAAGACCGAAATCATGTCGAACATCTTTCCCAACCATAGCAGTATGAAACTAGAAATCAATTATAAAAACAAACAAGAAACCTGGAGAGAAATAAAAATGGAAACAATAGTTCAAAATGCTTCGGATACAGTTCTAAGAGGGTAGTTGACAGCAATACAAGCCTACCTCAAGAAACAAAAAAATCTCAAATAGACAATCTAACCTTATACCTCAAGGAACTAGAAAAAAGAATAAACAGAGCCCAAAGTTAGGAGAAGGAAGAAAATAGTAAAGATCAGAGTGGAAAAAAATCAAATAGAGACCAAAAAACAAACAAAACAAAACCAAAATCATTAGGAAGGATCAATGATACCAGGAGCTGGTTCTTCAAAAACAAAGAAAATTGATAAACCTCTGGCCAGACTCCAAGAAAAAAAGAGAGAAGACTTAAGTATAATCAGGAATAAAAAAGAAGAAATGGCTGAAAACATTAAAGGAGAGTACGATGAAAAAATTATATGCCAACAAATTGGACAATGAGGAAGCAGTGAATAAATTCCTAGAAATATGCAATATTCCAAAACAGAATCAGGAAGAAATATGAGATATGAACACACTAATCTCTAGTAATGAAATTGAACTGAAAATTACCAACAAACAAATATTGGGACCAGATGGCTTCCCAGGTGAAGTCTACCAAATATTGAGAAGTATAGCATTAACTGTTCTTTACAACTATTCCAAAAAATAGAAGGAAAACTTCAAATTCATTCTTTAAGGCCAGCATTACCTTAATACCAAAACCATACAAAACCACTGCAAGAAAACTAGAGGCCAATCTCTCATGAGCATAGATGCAAAAATCCACAACAAAATATTAGCAAACTGAATACAATGCATTACAATGTGTTATAATAAATCAACAATAAAGGGATCATTCACCAAGGTCACGTGGGATTTATTCCAGGGATGCAAGGATGGTTCAATATCTGCAAATTGATCAGCGTGATACATCACATTATATGGTTTTTATTCTTTGTTTTGTTAATCATCTCAATAGATGCAGAAATAGAATTTGATAAAATTCAACATTCATTTATGATAAAACTTCTCATAGCAGTGGGTTTAGATGGGACATGACTCAACATAAAAAAGGCCATACAGGATGAATGCACAGTGATATTATACTCATTGGGAAAATACCGAGACCTTTAAGATCAGGGACAAGACAAAGATATCGACGTTCACCTTTTTTAAGATTTCATTTATTTATTTGACAGAGATCATAAGTAGGCAGAGAGGCAGGCAGAGAGAAAGGGGGGAAGCAGGCTCCCTGCTGAGCAGAGACCCTGATGCAGGGCTCGATCCCAGGACCCTGAGATCCTGACCTGAGCCGAAGGCAGAGGCTTTAACCCACTGAGCCACCAGGCGCCCTACCACGTTCACCGTTTTGATTCACCATCATACTGGAAGGCCTTGGCATGGCAATCAGACAAGAAAAAGAAAAAGGCATTCAAATTGGTTAAGAAGTTGAATTGTCACTATTTGCAGGTGACGTATTACCTATAGAAAGTCCCGAAGACTCCACAAAACCAAAACCTGTTGGAAGTGATACATGAATGCAGTAAAGTTGCAGATATAAAATTAATACAAAGGCAAACCATTTCTATAAACTTCTAACAAAGGAGTAGAAAGGGGAATTAAGAAAACAATGCCATTTACAATTGCACAAAGAATAAAACACGTAGGAATAAGATTAACCAAGGAAGTGAAAGACCTGTACTCTGAAAACTAGCAGATACTGATGAAAGAAATAAAAAACTACATAAATAGAAAGGTATGCCATGCTCATGGACTGGAGAAATAATACTGTTAAAACGTCTATACTATACAAAGCAATCTACAGATTCAATGCAATTCCCAAAATACCAATGGCATATTTCACAGACTAGAACAAATCATCCTAAAATTTGTATGGAACCACCAAGGACTCCTGGTAGCCAAAGCAATCTTGAGAAAGAAGAACAAAGCTGGAGGTATCTTAATGCCAGATTTCAAAACACATTACAAAGCTATACTAATCCAAACAGTATGGTACACAAAAATAGACATCTAGATCAATGGAACAGAATAGAAAGCTACCAAATAAACCCATGCTTATATGATCACTAAATGTATGACAAAGGAGGTGAGAATTACAATGGAAAAAAGACTGTCTAATAAATGGTGCAGTGAAAACTGGACAGCTAAATGCAAAACAGACCTGGACCACTTTCTTACACCATACATGAAAACAAACATGGCTACGGACCTAAATGCAAGACCAGAAACCATAAAACTCCCAAAATAAAGGAAAGGAAGTAAACTTTTTTTTTTTAAGATTTTATTTGTTTGACAGAGAGAGAGAGTACAGCAGAGGGAGAAGCAGACTCCCTGCTGACCAGGGAGCCTGGTGCAGAACCTGAACTGAAGGCAGATGTTTAACCAACTGAGCCATCCAGATGCCCCAGGAAGTAAACTTTTAACATTGGTCATAACATTTCAGGCTGTTTCCTTGGGTAAAGGAAAGAAAAGCAAAAATAAACTACTGGGACTACACAAAAATAAAAGCTCCTGTACAGCAATGAAACTCGTTGACAAATGAAAAGACTACCCAGGGAATGGGAGAAGATATTTGCAAATGACATATCCAATAAGAGGTTAATAACCAAAATATATAAACTTACAGAAGTCAACACCACCCCCCTCCAGTGCACACAGATTAAAATAAACAATCCAATTAAAAGTGGGCAGAGGACCTGAACAGACATTATTCCTAAGAAGACCTACAGATAGCCAGCATGTATGTGAAAAGTTGTTCAACAGCACTCATCATCAGGGAAATGCAAACCAAAACCACAAGAAGATACCAGTCAGACTGGCTAGTATCAAAAAGACCACAAAAAGCAAGAGCTGGCAAGGATGCAGAGAAAAATAGCCCTTGTGCACTGTTGGTGGCAATGTAAGTTGGTGGAATTACTGTGGAGAACAGTATCGTGGCTCCTCAGAGTTAGAAATATAAAAAAAATCCAGTAATTCCACTATTGAGTATTTATCCAAAGAAAATGAAAACACTAACTTGAAAAGATAAATGTACCCTTATATTTACTGCAACATTATTCACTATAGCCAAGTAACCTAATTGTCCTGTGATGGATGAATAAAGAAGATGTGGTATGGAGGTGTTTGGGTGGCTCATTCAGTTAGTCTGACTTATGGTTTCAGTTCAGGTCTGATCTCGTGGTCCTGAGTTCTAGCCCTGCATGGAGCTCTATGTACAGTAGGGAGTCTGCTGGAGATTCTGTCTCCCTCTTCCCCTCCCCTTGCCCACACGCATGCGTTCTCTCTCTCAAAAACAAAAATAAATCTTGGGGCACCTGGGAGGCTCAATTGTTAAGCAGTGCCTTTGCCTCAGGTTATGATCCTGGGGTCCTGGGATTGAGCCCCACATGGGGCTCCCTGTTCAGTGGAAAGCCTGCTTCTCCCTCTCCCACTCACTCTGCTTGTGTTTCCTCTCTTGCTGTGTTTCTCTCCATCAGATAAATATTTAAAAAAATTAACACCACTTAAATATCTTAAGAGAAAACATGGTACCTATACACAATGGAATATTACTTAGCCACAATAAAGAATGAGATCCTGTCATTGGCAACAGCAAAAACACACCTAGAGGGTAATGTTAAATGAAATAAATCAGAGAAAGAAATACCGTACGATTTCACTTATATGTGAAATCTAAAAAACAATATATAAACAAAACACTAAAACTGAACAAGACAACCACCCCCACCCCCAAAAACCCCACCAAAAATAAATTCATTAGTAGAGAGGGAAAACTGATGGTTGTCAGAGGGGAGAGAGGTGGGGTGAGAGGTTGGTGAAACAGTTGAAGGGGATTAAAAGATACCAACTTCCCTTTCTAAAATAAATAACTTACGGGGATGAAAAGTACAGCATCCAGTCAATGATACTGTGTTAATGCTGTATGGTGACAGATGGGAACTAATTGTGGTGAGCACGGAGTAATATATAGAATTGTTGACTCACTAGTTGTATATTTGAAAGTAATGTAACATTGTATGTCAAGTATATTTTAAAAAGCTTAGTCCTCTCTAATCTTGGGGTCAAAACAGAAATAATGGGTATTAGGAAAACATTTAAAACTAAACTTTGCTGGGGCAGCTGGGTGGCTCAGTCAAGTCCCACCCTTGATTTTAGCTCAGGTTGTGATCTCAGGGTCCTAAGTTCCCACCACCTTGTCACCACGCTGGGTATGGAGCCCACAGAAACTACACTACACGGACAGCATGGCATAGCAACACTTGTGGCATTAAAGTAGTATTTATAGGGAAATTTCCAGATGGAGTCAAAGCCTAACCATGAAAAGGAGAATTGTAAAATGTTTTGTAAAAAATACAGAAATGAAGCGTGTCTGGATGGCTCAGCCAGTTAAGTGTCTGACTCTTGATTTCAGCTCAGGTCATGATCTCAGGGTTGTGAGACTGAACCCCACACTGGGAATGGAGCCTGCTGAAGATTCCCTTTCCCTCTCTCTCTGCTCCTCCCCACACCCCCCTCTAAATAAATAAATACATATGACATTATGACATTAGAGGTAAGGAAGACCAAGATACAGTAAGCAAAACCCATAAAATAATGATAAATTTGATATTAAATTTATAAACCAACAACAAAGAGGAAAGGTAAGATACAGGGCAGGAGAAGGTATTTCCAATGCATATAATCGAGTTAGCCTACATACGACAAACTTCCACAAAATAGTAAGAAAAAGACAAGCAACTCAATCAAAAATACATGAGGGAGAAGAATGGGCATTTCCCTAAGGAAATAATATGATTGGCTATGAAGACTCTCCACCTTACTAATAACAGGGAAACGATAACTTAAAAATGAAATACATACTTTTACACACCCATAAATTTTGCAAAAAATTAAGCCTGATAATACACTGTGCTGGGAACACTGTGATGGACTCAGGAACCTGAAACTTTGCTGGGCGGAATATAAATGAGTGGATCACTTGGAGAGCAACTTGCCAGTCTTACTTAGGTCTCTGCACACTCACGAAGAAGACATTCATAAGTGTTTGCTCTAGAGAAGCCCTTTCCCAGGGGCGCCTGGGTGGCTCAGTGGGTTAAGCCGCTGCCTTCGGCTCAGGTCATGATCTCGGGGTTCTGGGATCGAGTCCCGCATCGGGCTCTCTGCTCAGCAGGGAGCCTGCTTCCCTCTCTCTCTCTCTGCCTGCCTCTCTGCCTACTTGTGATCTCTCTCTCTGTCAAATAAAGAAATAAAATCTTTAAAAAAAATTTCTCAAAAAAAAAAAAAAAAAAGAAGCCCTTTCCCATGTTCATTAGGACACGCGCACCAAGAGGTTTACTGAGTTACTGGTGATAATCCTAGAAAAGTGGATGGAAATGACTCAACTCTGATCTCGGTAGGGAACGGGTAAGAGAACTCTGGAATTGCCTGCAGAGAAGCAGCCAAGCCTGGGAGAAAGAGCTCCACCTGCAACGCACTCAAATATCAAAAACACTAGGCAAGGAAAGTGCAAGCTGCAACAAGATAGGCAAACCATTATCATAATTTATGTAAAACACATGAAACCGAAATATACATCGTTAACGGAAATGACATACATCAAAGCGTAGAAAGGGCTTACAGCGCAATACTTAACCCATTAACCGATCCTACATCCCAAAGCTATGGTGCCGCACACCTTCTTTCCACGGGGCCCACAGTGCTCGGCCTCGCCCCCGCCTTCCCTCCTCTTTCTCCTGGAGGCTTCCCGCGGCACCCCGACAAGCCCTAGAGAGAAAACTGGCTCAACTTTCCTTGACTACACCTCCCTCCAGCGGCTGCCTGCTGCCTCCCCTTCTTTGCACCTACAAGCTCCTACGGGAAATTGTCTACCTCGCCCTGCTCTCACTCCCTCCTCTGCCTGTCTCCCCAGGTGCCGCTGCTCTCTGGTTTTGGCATCCGCACCCAGCGTCCGGTCGGCCAAAGTCCCCCGTGACCTCTGGGGACCACGCCCAAGCCCTGCAGTCCCACACTTCCCACAGCCCGCGCGCGGGCCTCTTCCCAGTGTCCGCCGTGCGGCGCCCTCCTGGACTTGCCGCCGCCCCAGGGCGGGAGTCTCCGTCGCTCCCTCGCCCCCCCCCCCCCCCCCCCCCCCCCCCCCCCCCCCCCCCCCCCCCCCCCCCCCCCCCCCCCCCCCCCCCCCCCCCCCCCCCCCCCCCCCCCCCCCCCCCCCCCCCCCCCCCCCCCCCCCTAACCGCTCGCATCGCACCCTGCCCTCCTCCACCACTGCTCCGCTCTTGCTGGCTTCGCTCTCGGCCCGACCTCCTTAGACCAGAGCTTCCCAGCCCTAGCGGCGCACTACAGTCGCCTGGGACTCGGTCAGTGCCGAGGCCCAGGCCGACTGCGTCCGAGCCCGCCGGGGAGCAGCGGGGGCGCGGGTATTTATCCAAGCTCCCAGGTGTTCCCACGCCCGCTTGGCCTCCCAGCCTGACCGCTCTGAGGAGCGCCAGCTGCCGGGGTGACAGCGCCACCTGGCGGCTTTCCCAGGAAGTAAGGTGGGGTGGAAGGAGACAATTGTTACTCGTAAAATCTGGTGATGGTGAGCTTATAGGAGAAACCTGGAACTGCTGTTGGAGCCGCTCCAAGGGACACGTTCCTCTCCCCCTGCCCCCATCACGGTTCTTCCTAACCAAATAGCAAAACTTGTACAATAGGCGGGGCACTGTTTTAAGGGCTTTGCCACAATCATAGGCATGGATATCATTCCCATTTCACAGACAAGGAAACCGAGGCACAAAACCTTGCTCAAGCCCATGCAGGTAGCTAGAGCGGATATTGCAAAACCAGACAGCCTGACTCGGCAGTCCACACTCACAAGCCCAGTGCAGGGAGGCAGCGCGCTGCTGCCTTCTCCGGGTACTAAGGACGGCAGAGTCAGCTTCTTTGGCTGGGCACAGAGGGTGGCACAGGAATAGGAGGCAGGCTGCCACCCCCAGAAACATCTGATGTTACAGCCAGCCTCGGTTTTGGAGAGAGGCACTTACAGACAGGAACATAAAGGCAGCAGTAAATGAGACTGTCAAGTGACTCCACGACGTTTAAAAGACAAATTCGATCCTGTCACTCTGCTAACAAACAGAATTATTAGTGACACTTTGGGAAAAAGCCCAAATCCTCAGCTAGACCTCGAATCTCCTCTCCCAGCAGCCCTCCTTGCCTTGCTCCGCTCACTGGCCCCGTCTGCTCTCCCACGGAGCGTCCCGGTTCCCAGCTTCAAACGTCCCAGACTCCAGACTCAACACCGGTTCGCTCTTTACCTGGATAATGACTCATCCTTCAGGTTTCAGCTTCAATGCTGAGGTTTCAGTCCCTCCGCCTGGGGCCCGCAGTTCCTCCTCCATGACTGAGCGCAGGGTCCCGGACGCCTTCAGTCTCCGACGAAGAAGGGGCGAGGGGCTGCGGCTCGCAGAGACCTCAGGAGCTGAGCCCATGGCTCCGTCGGCCGCCCGCAGCCCAGGTGCGCCCAGCAGGCTCTGTCGCCCCCTGGCGGCAGCGGCAGATACGGCTTCTGGTCCTTCCACCAGTCTCTGGGAGGCCTGGCGCTGTCCCTACCCCAGAACAAGAGTCGCCCCCGTGTTCCTCGGGCCGCCACATAGCTGGCTTTCCACGGGGAATCCGGAGAATTCCATCAAACCCAACTGGGGGAAAATCAAGTTCTGAGCTGGGGGGCGGGGCTTCCCGACATGGACCCCGCCCCATCCCAGGCCCCGCCCCTTCAGTTTCCGAGGTTTTAACCAGGTGGTCTTCCCTCCATTGGTGATGGATGCAAACCCACACTCCTGCTGCTTTACTGTGTAGCTTGTGCATATCACCTTTATTCTTTTGATAAACGATGGCTGACCCCTTACATGTGCCAGGCACTATTCCAGGCGCTGGGAATACCACAGTGAATAAAACCCACAAAAGGGCCTGTCCTCTTGGAGCTTATAGTCTAGTGTAGGGACTGATAATTAACAAATAGGGTTTAAAAACCATAGCATGTTGGGGCACCTGGGTGGGTAAGACCGTGGAACCTCTGATTCTTGATTTCGGCGCAGGGCATGGTCTCAGGGTCGTGAGATGGAGCCCCTCGCGGGGCTTTGCGCTCAGAGATTCTCTCTCTCCCTCTCCTTCTGTCCCTTCCCCCGCGCCCCACAAAATAAATAAATAAATCTTTTTTAAATCTTTTTTTTTTTTTTTTAATCTTTAATGATAAGTCCTGGGGTGGTGGTGGGGAAATGAGTGGGAGGGGGAGGAAGGAGGATAGGGACTTTGGGAAAGAGGGTTGTAAATTTTAAAAGGGTGATTTGGGAAAGACCTCCCTGAGAGCGGACCGGTGATCAAAACTTGAAGAGGTAGAAATCTGGGGGAAGAGCACTGTTCGTAGAGCAAACAGCAAGTGCACAGGTGTGTTCAAGGAATTCAAATAGACCCGGCTGCGGGGGGGGTGGGGGGGTGGGCGGCACCTGGGGCGGGGCCAGATTGGAAATCCTTGTGAGACTTTTTCTCTGAGAGGGGTGGAAAGGGAAAGGGGAGGGGAGGGAGAGAGGGCACTCTCCGCCCTGAAGGAACAGGACTGACACAAAATAACTGAATCTCTGTGGCTGCTGCTGTTGAGAACGGACTGCAGAGCACAAGAGAGGGGTAGTGGGACCAGTTAGGGGCTCTTGCCATGTCAGGAGACCTCTGTGGTAGTGGCGGAGCGGGGAGGGGTGGCTGGATTCCAGATCTAAGTTGAAGCTAGAGAGGATAGGATTTCCTATTGGATTGGATTTGGAGTTTGAGGGAAAATCACAAGTTTCTCAACATCAGAAAGGATGGAATTACCTGGGATGGGGAAGGCTGTCGGAGAAGCAGGTTTGGGGGCGGGGAGATGAGGAACTCACCTTTGGGCATGGTCAGTTAGAGCCGGAATCTTGACCTCTCAGTGGTGATGCTCGTTTGATGCTGATTGGTTAAAAGAGACAGGTGTTCACAGGAGGGTGAGGCTGGAAATCAAGGTTTGGGAGTCATGAGGTAGAGATGAGGAACAGTTGGGGTGGTGAGAGAAAAACCAGGAAAGGGGAGGGCAGAGCCAAGTGAAGAGAATGTTTCATGGGGAAGGGGATGGACAACGCTACCAAATGCTGGTGGGGCAATACGAGGCCTGAGAGGTGACCACTGGATTTAGCATCATGGAGGCCAATGGTGCCCTTAACAGAGCAGTTTGGGCGAATGATGGGGGAAAAGCCTGGTTGGTGTGGGCTTTAGAGAGAGTCAGGAGAGAGCAGTTGGAGGTGAGTCTAGACAAACCGCTGACAGTGTTTGCTTTAAAGAGAAGGAGAGAGATGGGGTCATAGCTGGAGGGAGATGGAAGACACCCAGTTCCAATGGGGAGATAAACATACTGAGGTAAGGGGGGGGGTAGTTGCTGGAGCAATGTACTGTGGTGAAAGCTTGACTTTCTACCAGTGAGTGAGCTTTATTCATAGTAAGAAGAGAGAGAGAACAGATGATTTGTGCCCAGGTGCAGCTGGGTGGGAGCTTGGGAAAGTTCTCCCTGCTCTACCCTCACCACAAATTAACTTGTGAAATATATTTATAGAAAACCACGCAAAGCACACGTGTACTATTTTATGAATAAAGTACCTATGTAACCATTACCTAGGGCAAAAAAAGGATATTATTAACACCCTAAAAAATCTTTCCAGTGTTCCTCACCAATCAGAATCCTTTCTTAGATATAACCATCGTTCTGGGTTCACTGATAATAGTTTTTAAAAAAGCTGTATCACCTAAATGCATTCCTAAACCATTTTTGGTTATTTAACTTCACTTGGTTTTTAAGAACCTAATTTAATTTCCTCTCCAGCTTTATTGAGGTAAAATTGACAAAATTGTAAGATATTAATCTATTTATGTATATATTGATGTACTGTTACATGCAATGATACATTAGTTTCAGGTGTACAACACAATGATTTGACCATTCTGTGAATTACTCAGTACCTCACCCTGTGAGGTATTTAAAGTGCACAATGTGATGGTTTGATACATGTGTACATTGTGAAATGTTTTCCCCTGAGTTAATTAACACATCCATCATCATGCATATTTACTTCTTTTGTGAGAACAATTTCTACTCTTTTATCAAATTTGTTTTAAAGATTTTTATTTATTTGCCAGAAAGAGAGAGAGAGAACACAAGCAGGGGGAGAGACAGGCAGAGGGA
The DNA here is from genome assembly GCA_004024625.1 of Mellivora capensis. Classification (NCBI taxonomy): domain Eukaryota; kingdom Metazoa; phylum Chordata; class Mammalia; order Carnivora; family Mustelidae; genus Mellivora; species Mellivora capensis. The sequence goes on along the minus strand of PISX010026658.1, from coordinate 6,343 downwards.
GAAGCAAGCTCCCCCCTGAGCAGGGAGCCCGATGCAGGACTCGATCCCAGAACCTTGGGGTCATGACCAGAGTCAGAGGCAGATGCTTAACAGACTGAGCCACCCAGGTGTCCCTCTCTTTGATGAAATTTTAATTATACAATACAGTGCTATTAAATATACTCAACATATCATACATTACATCTTCAGATCTTATTAATCTTGAAACCGAGAATTTGTACCCTTTTATCACCTCTTGCTGTCCACCCCCACGAGCGAGCACTGTAAGAGGCGTGGTGGAAATGGCAAGGCTTCTTCAGGCTGAAGCTTGCATATCTCAGCTGTGTTCAATTTGTCAAATGCCTGCTTAATTGGTAGAGCATGCAGCTCCTGATCTGGGGACCATGAATTCAAGCCCCACACTGGATGTAGAATTTACTTAATATTCGTCAAATGAGTCACTAAGGCCAGCTCAGATTCAAGGGAAGGGGAATTGGATTCCATCTTCCTTCTTTCCACTCTTTCTTTCTTTCAAGATTTTACTTTTATTTATAAGAGAGAGCATAAGCAGGCGGAGGGGCAGAGGGAGAAGCACACTCCCCGCTGAGCAGGGACCCTGATGCTGGACTCTCGACCCCAGGACCCTGGGATCATGACTTGAGCCCGCCTCAAGCTCCCTGCTTAGCAGGGAGTCAGCTTTTCTCTCTCCCTCTGCCGCTCTCCCTACTCACTCTCTCCCTCTCTTACACTCTCTCTCAAATAAATAAAATCTTTTTAAAAATATACAGATGAAAACGAACACACAATGGTCGAAAATGTTTGCTATGCAAAAAAAGCTGTTCTAAGTGGGAAGTTTATAACAATACAGGTCTACCTCAAGAAGCAAGAAAAATCTCAAACAACATAACCTTATACCTAAAAGAGCTAGAAAAAGAAGAAGAAGAAGAAAAAGCCAAAATCAGTAGAAGGAAGGAAATAATAAAGATCAGAGCAGAAATAAATGAAATAAAAACGTAAAAACAATAGAACAAATCAATGAAACCAAGAGAAGTTTCTTTGAAAAGATCAGCAAAATTGATAAAACCATAGCCAGACTCATCAAAAAAAAAAAAGACTGAAACAAAGTCAGAAAATAACTGATGATGCAGAAATATAAGTATTAGAATATTATGAAAAATTATATGCCAAAAAATTTAACATAGAAGGAATGGATAAATTCCTAGAAACATGTAACCTCCCAAAATTGAATCAGGAAGAAATAGAAAATTTGAGCAGACTGATTACTAGCAATGAAAAATTGAATCAGCAATTTAAAAACTCCAAACAAACAAAAGTCCAGGACCAGATGGCTTCACAGGTGAATTCTACCAAACATTTAAAAAGGAGTTAATAGGGGTGCCTGGGAGGCTCAGTCATTCATTACACATCTGCCTTAGGCTCAGGTCATGATCCAAGGTCCTTGGATGGAGCCTTGCATCGGGCTCCCTGCTCAGCTGGAAGCCTGCTTCTCCCTCTCCTACTCCCCCTGCTTGTGTTCCCTCTCTCACTGTATCTCTCTCTCTGTCAAATAAGTTAAAAAAAATCTTTAAAAAAATAAAATAGAGTTAATACCCATTGTTTTAAAACTATTCCAAAAAATAGAAGAGGAAGGAAAAGTTCCAAATTCATTTTACAAGGCTTGCATTACCTTGGTACCAAAATCAGATAAAGATGCTACCAAAAAAAGTCCTACAGGCCAATATCTCTGATGAACATAGAAGCAAAAATCTTCAACAAAATGTTAGCAAACAGAACCCAATAATACATTTAAAAAACAATTTACCACCAATCAAGTGGTATTTATTCCTGGGCTACAAGGGTGGTTCAGAATTTGCAAATCAATCAATGTGATACATCGCATCAATAAGAAAAAGGATAAGAACCATGTGATCATTTCAATAAATGCAGAAAAAGCATTTGACAAAGTACAACATGCATTCATGATAAAAACCCTCAGCAAAGTATGTTTAGGGGGAACATATCTCAACATAATAAAGACCATATGTAAAAACTCCACAGCTAACATCATCCTTAATGGGGAAAACTGAAAGATTTTCCTCTAAGATCAGGAACAAGACAAGGATATACACTCTCATCACTTTTATTCAATGTAGTACTGGAAGTCCTGGCCACAGCAATCAGGTAAGAGAGAGAATGGGCACCCAAACTGGTAAGGAAGTTCAACCTTCACTATTTGCACATGACATGATACTTTATATAGAAAACCCTAACGAGGGGCGCCTGGGTGGCTCAGTGGGTTAAGCCTCTGCCTTCGGCTCAGGTCATGATCTCAGGGTCCTGGAATCAAGTCCCGAATCTGGCTCTCTGCTCTGGGGAGCCTGCTTCCCCGGCAACCGCCCCCCCCGCCCCGCTTCTCTGCCTACCTGTGATCCCTCTCTCTGTCAAATAAGTAAATAAAATCTTAAAAAAAAAAAAAAAGAAAAGAAAACCCTAAAGACTCCAGCAAAAAACCATTAGAGCTGATATGAATTCATTAAAGTCGCAGGATACAAAATCAATGGACAGAAATCTGTTGTGTTTCTATACACCAATAATGAGGTCATAGAAAGAAATTAGGAAAACAATCTCATTTATAACTGCACCAAAAATAGTAAGATACCCAGGAAAAAAACTGAACCAAGGAGGTGAGAGACCTGTACTCTGAAAACTATAAAACATTGATGAGAAAAATTGACAATGGCACAAAAGAAAGGCGTTCCATGCTCATGGATTGGAGGAACAAATATTGTTAAAATGGCCATACTACCCAAAGCTACCTACCGATTTAATGCAATTTCTATAAAAAAAAAAAAACTGACAGCGTTTTTCAAAGAACTGGAAAAAATAATCCTAAAATTTGTATAGAACCCACAGAAGAGCCAGAATAGGAAACAGAATCTTGAAACATGAAGACAGAGGTATCACAGTTCCAGGTTTCAAATTATACCACAAAGCTGTAGGAATCAAAAGAGTGTGGTACTGGCACAAAAATAGACACATAGATCAATAGAGCCCGGTAGAAATCCCAGGAACCAACCCACGATCACATAGTCAAGTAATCTTCAACAAAGGCAAGGATGTGCAAGGGGAAAAAGACAGCCCCTTCAGCAGTGGTGCTGGGAAAACGGCCACGTGCAAGTGAATGAAATTGGACCACTTATGTACAGAATATTCAAAAATAGGTAGAAAATGGATGTAAGTCCTAAATGTGGGACCTAAAACTATAAAAATCCTGGAAGAGAGCACAGTCAGTAAGGCCTCTGACGTTGGCTGTAGCAGCATTTTCCCAGATATGTCTCCTGAGTCAAGGGAAACGAAAACAAAAATAAACCGTTGGTGCTACGTCAAAATAAAAAACTTCTGCACAGCAATGGAAACCTTTAACAAAATGAAAAGACAACCTACTGAATGGGAGAAGACATTTGCGAATGACATATCTGATAAATGGTCAGTATCCAATATAAAGAATTTACACAACTTAACATCCACCAAACAAACAATCCAATTAAAAATGGACAAAGATGTGAACAGACATTTCTCCAGAGAAGACAGGCAGATGGTCAGCAGACACATGAAAAGGTGCTTGACATCACTCATTGTCAGGGAAATGCAAACCAGAAGTATAATGAGGTAACACCTCACACCTGTCAGAATGGCTAGACTCAACACAAGAAACAAGTGTTGGTGAGAATGTGGAGAAAAAGGAACCCTCTTGGATTGTTGGTGAGAATGTAATCTGGTGCAGCCAAACCGATAGAAAACGGTATGGAAGGGCACCTGGGTGGCTCAGTGGGTTAAAGCCTTTGCCTTCGGCTCAGGTCATGGTCCCAGGGTCCTGGGATTGAGCCCCACATTGGGCTCTCTGCTCAGCAGGGAGCCTGCTTCCTCCTCTCTCTCTGCCTTCCTCTCTGCCTACTTGTCATCTCTGTCAAATAAATAAATAAATAAAATCTTAAGAAAAGAAAACGGTATGGAGTTTCCTCAGAAAGTTAAAAATAGAATTACCCTATGATCTAAGGATTGCACGACTGGATATTTACCTAAAAAATACAAAAACACTAATTCAAAGGGATAGATGCACCCCTATATTTACTGCAGCATTATTTGTAATAGCCAACCTATGGAAGCAGCTCAAATGGCCATCAACTGATGAATGGAGATATATGTATCTCACATCTCCTACATATATATATTCCATTATATATAATGGAATATAATTTGGCCATAAAAAATAATGAAATCTTGGGGCGTCTGGGTGGGTCAGTGGGTTAAAGCCTCTGCCTTCGGCTCAGGTCATGATCCCAGGACCCTGGGGTCATGACCTGAGCCGAAGGCAGCCGCCCAACCAGCTGAGCCACCCAGGCGTCCCTAAATAAATAAAATCTTAAAAAATAACGAAATCTTGCCATCAGCATTAACATGGATGGAACTGGAGAGTATCATGCTAAGTGAAACAAGTTAGAGAAAGACAAATACCATGTGATTGCAATCAGATGTGGAATATAAGGCACAAAACAAACAGAGGTTTTTAATTTTATTTTTATTTATTCAATTTTATTTTAAAAATTATTTATTTATTTTAGGGCAGCCAAAGGGAGAGAGAATCTCCAGCAGACTCCCTCCTGAGTGTGGAGCCTGATGTGGGGTTTGATCTCATAATCTAGAGATCATGACCTGAGCCCAAACTAAGAGTTGGGCACTTAACTAACTGAGCCACCAGGCACCCCCAAGTGGAGCTTTTAAAAAAATGTTGCTATTATGTTTACTAGTGATAAATATAATTTATTTTAGCATGATTTATCTTTCAGAACATTCATGTTACTTAGATATACTGGATTGAAATACTATCTAGATAGTTCAGTTATGTGTTTCATATTTACAGACATTAAAAATCATTTTGGGGTGCTTGGGTGGCTCAGCAGTTAGGCATCTGACTCTTGATTTCGGGTCAAATCAAGATCTTGGGGTTGTGGGCTCGAGGCCCATTTGGACTCTGCACTCAGTAGAATTGGCTTGGGATTCTCTCTCCCTCTGCCCCTCCCCATGCTGATGCACTTGTTCGCTCTCTCTCTCAAATGAATAAATCTTAAAAACCCAGCATTTTTTTTTTAATTTCTTTTCAGCGTAACAGAATTCATAGTTTTACACCACACCCAGTGCTCCATGCAATGTGTGCCCTCCACAATACCCACCACCAGGCTCTCCCAACCTCCCACCCCTCGCCCCTTCAAAACCCTCAGGTTATTTTTCAGGGTCCATGGTCTCTCGTGGTTCATCTCCCCCCCAATTTCCCTCAACTCCCTTCTCCTCTCCATCTCCCCATGTCCTCCGTGTTATTTCTTATGCTCCACAAATAAGTGAAAAACCCAGCATTTTTTATGATTAAATATAAAAAATTTAAAAAAATTTCAAATCCATTTTGAGTAAAACAACCATCACAAAACAGCCGAATTGTACATTTACCTGTAACTTTTTGCTCTTCCCAAATGGAAACTCTGTATCTATTAGGCAGCTCCACCTCCTCCCCACCAAACCCAGGGAACCAGCATTCTACTTCTATCCTATGAATTTGACTCCTCTAGGAAGCTCATTTAAGTGGTATATAATGTTTGTCTTTTTGTGACTGGCTTATTAGCATAATGTCCTTAGGGTTCATCCATCCTGTGTGTCAGAGTTTCCCTCCATTTTAAGGCTGAATAATATTCTATTTTATGTATATACCACATTTGGTTTATCCAATTGATGGACACTTGATGTATCAATTGATGAACATTTGGGTTGTTTCCTCTGTTTGGCTATTGTGAAATGCTATGAACATTGATATACAAACATCTCTTTGAGATCCTGCTTTCAGTTCTTTTGGTTATATACCCGGAAGTGGAATTCCTGGATCACATGCCAATCTTTCTTTTTAGCCTGTATATTGCTAAGATTTTTTAAATTAAGATATAATTGACATATAACATTATATTGTTTCAGGTGTGCAACATAATGACTCGAAATGATCACAACAAGTCTAGTTAACATCCATCACCACACGTAATTACCAAGTTTTTTTCTTGTGTGGCAATTCTATTTTTTTTTTTTTTAATTTATTTGAGAGCAAGAACAGAGAAAGACCATGCGAGCCTGGGGAGGGCAGAGGGAGAAAAAGAATCTCCAGCAGACTCCCCACTGAGTGGGAGCCCAAGGACACGGGGCTCAAACCCACGACCCTGAGATCATGACCTGAGCTGAAATCACGAGTCAGATGCTCAACTGACTGAGCCACAGAGGTGTCCCTGTGGTAATTTCTATTTTTATTTATTTATTTATTTATTTATTT
>PISX010026657.1:0-24178 GCA_004024625.1 Mellivora capensis | reverse complement strand
AGTCTGCTTCTCCCTCTCCTCCCTGCTCTTGCTCTCTCTCACTATTTCTGTCTCTCTCTCAAATAAATGGGGTCTTTGAAAAGAAAAAAATAAAAGTTCTATTAGAAAGTGCTGCTTTGGGGCGCCTGGGTGGCTCAGTGGGTTATAGCCTCTGCCTTCGGCTAGGGTCATGATCCCTGGGTTCTGGTCCTGGCGTCCAGCTCTCTGCTCAACAGGGAGCCTGCTTCCCTTCCTCTCTCTCTGCCTGCCTCTCTGCCTACTTGTGATCTCTCTCTGTCAAATAAATAAATAAAATCTTAAAAAAAAAAAAGAAAAGAAAAGTGCTGCTTTACAGAATAAGACCAGATCCATGGTTCACGAATGCTGATTCATAGACCAAATCTGATTCATAGACCAAGACACGAGATGGACTCCTGAGTATATTACTTAACTACTACTGTATAATAAATGATCCCCAAACGTAGTGGCTTAAGACAATCAATTTTTATGATGTTGTACACTTTTGGGAAGTTAGGGCTCAGGAGTGGTTCAGCTGTGTTGTTAGGCTCAGAGTCTCTCATGAATAACTGCAAAATGTTGACTATGGCTATGGTCATTTGAAGGCTGGGCTGGGCTGGTGGACCCGGGTCCCAGGTGGCTCCCTCAGGAGGCTGGCAAATTCGTGCCAACTCTTAGGGTGTTCACTTGTCTCCACTTGCACAGGACTAGCAGAAGAGTTTTCTTGAATTGTGGGACTTTGAGTGTGCACCCTGGGACTATCCTAGACACACAGGAACAGCTGTTGCTGGGAGGTCTCCATGGCTCCCAACATGGGGCTCTCGCAGGGCTGCTGTAGCATCCTTATGACGTGGCCGTCAGCTTCTCTCAGGGAGAATAACTCCAGAGAGAGCAAGGTAGAAGCTCCAGTGTCTTTTCAGAAGTCACATGACATCACTCCTCCTGCATTTTGTCATTAGAAGCAAGTCACCCAAAACTCTGGTCTACATTCAAGGAGAGGGGAACTAGGATCCACATTTACGAAGGGAGGATTGGGAAAGGATTAGAGGACTCCCTATAAATCCTCCACACTGGCCTATGGGATCCTGAGGGGATAAATGGGCAGGGCCTAGGAATCCATAGTTTATTCCCTGATGACCCTGATGTGCTGTCACAGGCTTGCCTGGCCTCAAGGAGCCTTCCCTCTGAGATGGTGGTCATCTCACCTACTTCAGTAGACACAGGAGGCAAGTGAAGGAAGACTGACTCCAAGCCAATGGAATTGGTGAGCTGAGCATGATTCCTGAAGCTTTATTCAATTATACGGATGTCTCTTACCGTGGTGTACATGAACAACAGGGGAACCATTTAGAAAATTCTCCATGTAACATTGAACCTGTTACAAATGATCATCACCAAACCATATAACAAAACCAGGGAAAGATAGGATACAATATACATATATATCTCAAGTGTATATCACACATGGTTGAAAAGCTGTAGCAAGACATGGAAAAGGCCTGGGAATGCATTTATTATACAAAAAAGAACAGAGTTGCAGTTATGTAGGTGAGTGGTGAGAGGACTGGGAATACTTCAAAGAAATGCATATTACTGTTGGTTTTCTTGTCTCTTCGATAAAAGAGGGCCATTCCTTCTGCAGACCTTAGCTCAGCTGTCACCTTTTCAGAGACCTTTCAGACTTCTTGGTTAAAGCTGGTCTTCTCTGTATTATTCGGTATTTTAGTGCCTTGTTTGTGCCCATATAGCACTTGCCACATTTGCAAATGTCTCTCTCTGCAGCCTGTGGGCTCCCTTAAGAGAGGCAGGGACTGTGTCTGTGTTTGTAAGGACAGTGCCTTGGACATGCTTGTTGCCCAGGAATTGTTAATTGAGGTATGAATGAGGTGAGGTCTGAAGGAAGGAGGAGGAAGATGCTGCAGGTGCAGGAGGGAGAACTGTGGCTGTTTGAGGGAGGGGAGGCTTGGATCAGCCTAGAGCAGTGGGCCTTGATGTTTAAAAGTCCTAGGGATGTCTAAGAGTCTAAGACTGCATGGGCCAATGCTTGAGAATCTGATTAAATCAGTGTTTCTCAACCTTGGCATAGTTTGTTTTGGGTTATATACTTCTTTGTTGGGGGGGCTGTCCTGTGTAAGATGTTTAGTGGCATCCCTGTCCCCTGGAGGTTAATACCACATCCTCCCCTGTTGTGACAATTAAAAATATCTCCAGATGTTGCCAAATGCCTCCTCGGACTGCCCATGGAGTTGGGTCAGAAAACCAGTCCAGCACCCTAGTGAGTCTGAAATCTTTGCATGAAGATGAACTGGGGATGTAAAAGAGGGACACCGAGGCCTGTCTCATATAGGAACTGCTATCTTGAGAACGTGTTCTGCAGACCGGCTGGGGGACAGGTATGGTGTGTGCTGCCACCTGTTGGTAGATGGTTGGGAGTGCACCCATGGCAATCCAGACCCTGGGGACAGTGAGGCCACTTGCCTGGCAGGAGGGCCGGCAGCAGGGCTGGCCATGAAGGGCTTCTCCTTAAGGATGGGCCAGGGAAACCCCAAATAAGGCCATCCAGGCTGTGCAGCAACCAAGGGAACCAGGGGGAACAGGACATTTTCCCATCAATTTGGTCAAGTGTTTAATCATGTGTGTGTTAAAAAACGTATTTATTTCTCTCTTCCTTTTCCTGCAGACACTATGATCCCTCCTCCTTAGAAATCCTCTGATTTGGGCTTGGGCCTCAAGGGTTTGTATCCGGACAGGGACCCTTTGACACGGGGTCATGCCCACAGCTTCTTGTTCCTCAGCCATTCCCCTTGGCCAGACTGCTGGTGATCCCAGAGGCATCCCACTCTCAAGGCTACCCTTGTGGAGGTAAAGGGGGGTGGGGGAGTGAGGACTGACAGGGGAGAGGGCAGAAGGTTGGCACCTCCAATGGCCAAACCCAAATTTACCATCTTCTGGTACACCTGCCCCTTCTTTGAGCCCTCAGCTCCATAGGGACAGCACCAGCCCTAGTTACACAGCCAGAAACATCACCTCCATCAGTGAGTCCTACAGGCTTTGCTTCCTCTGTGAGTCTACTTCTACTTCATCTACCCTCCCACCTCCACTGCTGTTTTCACTATTGTCTGAGCCTCCCTCATCCCAAGCCTAGGCCACTGCAGTAGCTTTGCTGGATTCTTCTATTCCATGCAGTGTTGCCTGAAGTCAGACACTTGTGGCTGCATTGAGCTGGAAGCTTGGCTAGGGCAGGAATGTTCTAGATGGCTACACTCACATATCTGCTACCTGGGGCTGAGGATGGGGTTGGGCATGTAGCCTGGTGTCTCTCTCCTGCAGGGAACGTTGAATGTGTCTGGGGCCTGGGGATACAAAAGACAAAGAAGGGAAGTTCCTTGGCCTCTAAAGCCTAGACTTGGAACTGGCACACTGTTCCTTCCAGCACATTCTGTTGATCAGAGGAGGACCCAAGGCCAGCCAAGTTTTTATAGGAGGGGAAGTAGACTCCAGCTCTTGGTGAGAGACTCTGATGGTTGGGAAGAACTGGCCGCCATCTTTGCAGACAACCATTCTCCATTAAAGATTCACTTACTCACTTCATTTCTGCTAAAAAGCCTCCTGTCAGGCTTTCCCTGACTGTCCTGAGTAGACCCTCCCTTCATTGCTGCTACCCTTACACTGCCATAATTTTCTACTAGACATTTATCAGCACTTGACATTATAGTTCATACTTAGTGGTTAACTTTTAGTCTTGCCCACTGCACAGTAAACAGCAAGAGAGGAAGGACTATGTTTGTTTAGTTCATTGTTAAGTCCTCAGTATCTCTAAGAGCACTTGGCCCATTGTAGGAACTCAGTATATATTTGTTGAATGAATGAATGTTCCAGAGAAACTTCTTCCATAGCACTTAACTGAAGTTCATCATTACACGTAGCTTTGTATGGTGATTTGAGCAAAGTCTTTCTTTTCCACAAAGAAATACCCACCATGATTTTACATTGCTACTTCTTAGGGCAGTGTCTGGAAAATAGGAACCCATAATGAATTTTGGCTGGATGAATGATCTCTGAGTGGAGGGACAGGCTGCAGGACAAAAAGTGAGGCATATTCCTAGGGAATCATCCCACTTTATAACACACAGATGCCAAATCTTGAAGAAGAGGGCTGTAAATAAATATGTTCTGAGGGGTCTCATTTGGTTTAACAATGGACTATTGATTTCAGCTTGGTCATGTTTTCACAGTCCTCATGTCCGGAGCCTCATGTCCGGCCCTGTGCTCAGTGAGGAATCTGCTTGTCCCTCTGCCTCTGCTCCTCTCTTGCTCTCTCTCTTTACCCCTTTCTCCCTCTCTTGCTAATAAGTAAATCTTTAAAAATGTTTTAAAATGTTCTGAATTGCCATTCTAACCCCCCATTTGGAGCAGCCACACCCCGAATTTCTCACTGTGAGGCTATGTGAGGTCACAGCATTTCTCTGAGGACCATGGGGGGTACTTCTGAAAAATGCAGGTGGGGGCCCCACCCCCAAAATATTAATGGAGCCCCTCGAGTGGGGAGACTTAACCACCTGCTTGTGCCAGTCGCCCTCCAGGTAATTCTCATGTGAACCACAGTTTCAGAAACATTGCTTTCCTTTTCTGTGTTTTAAGTTTGTGTTTCTGGGGACTAGGTTTTCCTGTAAATCACCTGTGTCTATTAAGTCTTTGGTAGGCGTATTTATTTGTTTCTCTCAGAAGGCTTTGTAAACCAGAAGTCTATTCCATAATCTCTGGAAAATAAGGCATGTTTTCTTCCCTTTTGAGGAACCTGATGCTCAGGGTCGTAGAGAGATCATATGGCCCAATCGCCTGTGGTTGAGCAGGACCATGCTTAAACCGTAGCAGACAGAAAGGAAGCAAAACTGGGTTTCTCCTTCTGCAGATTTACAGGGGTGGAATTAGGAGGTTTGTATCTGGAGCTTAGAGAAAGAAGAGTAGGGTCCTTGGTACAGTTAGTTAATGGGAAGCCAGTATTTCCCCAGGGTTAAGGAGGAACTGGGGAGGAAAGGAAGGGTGAAAGGCCTTAATCTGCTTACTTAAGAGTCATGGAAGAACTTGTTTTGTAATACCACGGCAGCAGGGCTGCTAAGTTTAGATTTGAACCTGAAACTTCTGACCCTCGAGAGGCATCTGAGGCCGCTGCTCTCTTGGGCTGTGCTGGCGCTGGCAGGAAGGGCTGTGTATGTCTCTGGCTCCGTGGTCTCCACCTGGGCAGCTGGGGTAGATGGTGGGCATTAGAGGAAGGAGAGACCTAACTAGTTTTAGGAAAGCTATGGCAGGGGCACACGGGTGGCTCAGTCTGTTAAGTGTCTGACTTTGGCTTAGGTCATGGTCCCAGGGTCCTGGGGTCGAGTCCCGTGTCGGCCTCCCTGCTTGGGGGACAGTCTGCTTCTCCCTCTCTCCCTCTGCTGCTCCTCCTGCTTGTGTTCTCTCTCTCTGTCAGGTAAATAAAATCTTCACCAAAAAAAAATTAAAAAGGAAAGCTATGGCATTTGCAAAGAAAACCCTGATGGTCAGCCCAACCCCCACAATGTTTCCTCCAGCAAAGACTACAGTAGGTCATGGAGGGGTCAGGGCACAAGAGAACGGGGGTGGGGGGTGGTGATGGCAGGAACCCTTTGGCTCAGTAGCCAACCTGGCTGCTGATTTGTTGCCTGCCTACCTGTCACTACCCCCATCAGCCAGAAGGTCCCACTCACCAGCCAGGACAGGGCAGGAGTCACTGTTGGTAGGGCCAGTGAAGAAGCAACTACTCTCTTGGAGCCCCTTGGAGGGGCTTGGGGAAGAAGAACCAACAGGCACTGTGGTCTCAGCTAGGGCAGATGCTGGGTCTGAGAGCAGACCTTGGTCAGCCAGGAGAAATCAGGAGAAGCCAGTCCTCTTCCTACAGAGTGTATGTGTGTCTGGGTGTTTGTGACTGGGGGTGGGGGTTGGCTTAGGGGAAGGGCTACATGAGAGGGAGTACAGTCCACAGAACCATTCCCCTGACACCAATTACAAGTTTCAGGGTCTCCAAGATCACCTTCACATGTAATAATGTACTAGAAGGACTTGCAGAACTCACTGAGGGCTTTTATACTCATGGTTATGGTTCTGGAATATTGCCAACTCGGGACGTGCACTCAAGCCTGGGGGACCAGAGATTTACTGGGGCTCCAAAGTCAATTTTCCACGTAGCTGACATCAGCTTCCAGTCCCTCTGGAGGTCCAGCTACTACTGTGTGACTCAAAGCCCCCACCCTCAATCACATTGTTAGCTTATCCTGTGTGGCCAGCCCTCATCCTAAACGAAGATACTCCTATCTGTCATGACCTTGCAAGGGTTCAGGTATTATTTTCCAGAAGCTAAGGGCCAGTTCCCGACCTCTCTTAGAATGAGGTGAGATTACCTTCTTTATCACGCAGAGAGATTAAACAGCTCCCCCTGCCCACAGCAAGTCTTCGAGGCCATTCTTCCTAGATGATTGACAACTCATAGGCATGATTCCTAGCTGTCTGGCCAGGAGGACTGAGAACAACTGTCCCCAGAGTGTGCCACCTGCCCGGAGGGAGGAGTGAGCCACTCCAGGTCGGTCACCTGTCTTTGTGCTGTGCGCCGCTCACCGTCTATTTAGATGTCTTACCGAACACCTGCGATGTGAACAGCATTCTGAGGAGATAGGAGAGTCAAGAGCAAACTGACTGTGAAAGAATTTTAAAGTGAGTTCCAAGCTATTAAAGAAACAAAGGGTTGATCTCAGAGTAAGTACAGAGTGGGGAAAAGAAACTGCTTTAGATTGCACGGCAGGAAAAGGCAGCTTTGAGGAGGTTTCGTGTTAGCTGGGAGTGAGAAAGGAAGCAGCTTCGGGAAAAACAGGGGAAGAGCGTGCCTGGTGTAGGAGCACGTGTGCCCCAGCTGCCATGTGATGCCTCCACACAGAATGGGAAAAGGCACCCGGAAGCAGAAACATAATTGCTTCCTTGGGGCTGACACAACCCTGTAAAGACCCAAGGTTTCATGAGCCCCATCTGGACGGGATCTTAGCTCCACCCATCCCCCCAGCCCCGTGCTTGTGGTGTGTGTAAGCCCCAGGACCCAATATGGCAAACTTGGACAGACAGTGTCTGGAAGCAAGCGCCCTTGGGGCAGCCCTACAGGCTTGGTACTGGAAACCAGGCCATTTTAACTCCATCTGACCTCACCTGCTTTTCTTTCTCTTTCTTTCTTTTTTTTTTTTTTAAAGATTTTATTTATTTATTTGACAGACAGAGATCACAAGTAGGCAAGAGAGGCAGGCAGGGAGAGAGAGGAGGAAGCAGGCTCTCCGAGGAGCAGAGAGCCCGATGTGGGGCTCAATCCCAGGACGGTGGGATCATGACCCAAGCCGAAAGCAGAGGCTTTAACCCACTGAGCCACCCAGGTACCCCTTGCCTGCTTTTCAAATAATGTTTTGCCTGTTAGCAGAGGCCATGGTGCAGAAATTGGGAAATTCTCCCTCAAGTCCCAGACCTTTGAGCAGTGCATGAAAGTTTCAATGCCACCCAGATGCCCCCATAAATTGATTGTTTTAAAATTTGTTTATTTATATATTTATTTTTTAGTAATCTCTCTACCCAACGTGGGGCTCAAACTCACAACTCACAGTCAAGAGTCCCAGAGTCTCAGGGTGTCTGGGTGGCTCAGTGGGTTAAGGCCTCTGCCTTTGGCTCAGGTCCTGATCCCAGGGTCCTGGGATTGAGCCCCGCAGCGGACTCTCTGCTCAGCAGGGAGCCTGACCCCCCCCATTCCACCTCTCCGACTACTTGTTATCGCTCTGTCAAATAAATTAAAGAAAAAAAAAAAGAATCACAAAGTCCCATAAATTGAAACACAACTTTCATTATTAATACTGAATAAATTTCCTTCCGGTATTTCTCTCTGTGTGTCTGTATATATGATTTTTTAAAAATCATGGATATGATGTTGAAACTTCTTGGAACTGCTTTAAACCTAGGAACCTCATGGTTTTGGATACGCAGGAGAAAATTTTTTATTGTGTTTATCTTGAGATGTTCCCAGGATCTGGTCTCAATCTCTCTTTCATTGGTTGGCTTTATTCTTAGGGCAAATCTTTAATTTAAAAGCCCCTGGAAGTCTGGGTGGGGCATTGGTCCATTGGTCCCGTAGCCGATGGAGTCAGTTCCATCAAAGCTTGAGGACTGATAGGGGGGAGAAGGGTCATTCCCTCCAAAGAAAAGGGGTTATACCTGATCTGGGTTTGTTTGTTCATAATTACCAGAGAGGACCTGATTGGCTGGTCTTGAGTCAGGGGCCAGCCCCCGGCCCAAAGCCCTGGTAGACAGAGTAAAGGTGGGGCTGGGGGTGGGGGTGCTAAGCCTGGCAAGTCAGGAGGCCTTATTCAGTTGTTTCCTGGGGGCTGTGGTGGGGATAAGTCAACACTAGGGTCTGAGGATTCCATGTCCCACCAGGGTTCTTCACTGTTTTCTGAGCACTTACTTGCATTGTCTTCCATTTTAAACTTGCCACAGCCCTCTTAAATTGAAGCTGAGCGGTTAGCCCTGTTGCCCAGGGTCACACAACCAGTGAGTCAAAGGGAACTCACCCGTGATTAATCTGAAAGCAGCACCTAGGGGAGCCCCAGAAGGAACCCAGACCAGGTGGGGCAGAGGGAACTCTTCCCATGCTCAGGGTCCTGAAAGAGGGTTGGCAAGGAGTGGTGCAGAGGAGGGAGCCCCTTGGACATTTGGTCTGGGCATCACACCTGCGCTTCACTGGCATAGGGTAAGGAATCTGCTCTTGGATTATGTGAGGTTTCCAGAGCCCCATGTTCCCGTAAAGCCATCTGGTTCTGCCATGACTCCCTGAGGTCCTGTCCTCCCAAAGTCCGCTGAACTGCACTCATGGGTGACCAGTGGCTTTCCTTGCCGCACTCTCTCCAGGAGTGTGCCGGTGCCCTGTGTTCAAAGTGGGGAAGAGGAAGCTCTGAGTCCCCCTGTCAGCCGTGGAGCCGCTTACGGGTCTGGGGAGAGTGCGAGCATTTGTCCTCCACGCTCCAGGACCTCAAGAGGTTTAGCTGTGCTTGCTCACAATTCCAATCAGACTTCAGCTCTCTATAGAGCCCAGCACATCGTATCACCACCCCCACCCATAACCTAGTGCCCTTCTTCCTCAACATCCACCCCCACTGGAACCCCGTTGCCCTTTCCCATTTAAGCTGCCATCTCTTTCCAGAAGCCTGTCCTGACTGCGTCTGCCCACGCCCCACTTGCCTACTCCTTGAATTTGTGCCACAGCTGTTTGTGAACGAGTGTCCTGATTTCATAACCCGGCGCCTCCTCCACCCGGGTCCCAGACGCCTCAAGCCTTGGAGAACGTTTGTTTGTTGGCTGAGGCGAAAGACGCGCGGAATCTTCATCAAGCTACGAAGGGAATCATTCTTGGGAACACTCAGTGGTAATTCTTGGTGAAGGAGACCACCCGCTCAGGCCCAGCAGGGAGCCGCCACACTCCACCCGAGCTCGGCAGGAGGCAGGCCCCTGCTGGACGCTGATTCCCTCCCCGGAGGGGCCCTCGGCTGGCCAGAACCTGCATGACGTCCGCGCGCTGTGAGACTCAGCAGGAGACATTCTGGCGAAACGCAATTTACTTTTTTCACTTCTCAAAATGCTCGGAAAATGGCTACTAGCAGTTTCGTTCCAGAGAAAAAGTGTCTGCTGATCTGCAGTGCGAACTCGGCGCACAGGGGAGTTTTCTCAGCGCTTCGCCCTCGGCCGCCGCAGGTCTCGGAGAGCCTGGGGTCAAAGGCGCGGAAACAATCCTCCGGAGCCGGGAGCCTGGAGCCGGGAGCCGCGGAACCACGGTCCTGGCCGCTCCTCCGTATCCCCGCCGCCTCGGGCGCCCAGGTCCCCACCCGGGCCTGGAACTGCCCCCAGGAGCCCGATTTAACACCGCTTGCGGGCTTTTGCCAGGGTAGGGGTCCCGGGGATCACGGAGGCCACCCGGGCTAGACGCTGGTCCAGCATCACCGCATCATTTCCCGGGGGAGAGCGATTGTCTCCCAGCCCCAAGGTCGGGATGTGGGCCCAGGATCCCGCGCGTCTCCTTTTGGCGCAGGTCCCCCCCCTCCGGCCACCGCTTGCGAACCGGAAGACCCTCCTCCCTCCACGCAGGCTTCAACCCCGCGGAGTTCCAGCTGAGACGGGCCCGCATGGGCGGCCGGCACGCGTGTCCCCGCGCACGCACACATCTTGCGCACGTCAGCCCTCACGCCGCCTCATTCCCGTGCCCGGGCGCACGCAGCTTTCACGCGTGCCCGCATACCCCGTGCGCACACGCATCCGTGGCGAGCACTGAGTGCGCAGGAAGGTAAGGGTGCGAGCCCGCAGGGGCTGGGGACCCGGGCCCAGGCCTGGGCGGTGTCCGGGGCGGGCTCAGGGGCGGAGCTCGCCGGGCGGGGCGCGCAGGGTCGGGGCGGGTCCGCGCCGCCGCTGTCCGCGCCGTCCCGCCCTCGGCCCGCTCGCTTAGTTCCTCTCGCTGCAGCCCCCGCCGTAGCAGCCGCTGAGCCCGCCGCCGCCACCGCTGAGGTAGGCGCCTCGGAGAGCGGCCCGCGCTTTGCGGGCACCCGGGGTCGCGGGCCTGGCCCCGGGGAGCTGACGCGGAGGCGGTGGGGGGAGGAGCGGGCGTGGGCGAGGGGCCGAGGGTCAGGCCCCAGGGAGGGAGCGGGGGCGCCCGGCGCGGGCCTGGCCGGTCCGGGCGGGCACAGCAGGCCGCGCGGGCCGGAGGCGAGCGGGCCGGGGCAGGGGAGCGGGAGGCCGGACGTCCGGGGGCGCCTGCGGCTGGGACTGGAGCCTGCGGGGACCTGCGGGCGGAAGGGCACGGGCCGCCGCGGGAAGGCCAGGCCGGCTCCAGGTCTAGGTGACCTTTCCCGGCGGCGCCCTCTGGCCCTGGATCCCGCCAGCGCGGGTCGGGAGGGGGACCGCCTGCCACCCACGCTCGCCGGGCTCGGCCCACGGACCTGTGCGGGCCATGCTGTCGCCGCGGGGATGAGTTCCTGTGACGACCGTGGCCCTTCGCTCCCAGCCCCACACGCCGTGTCCGGCGTGTCTGGTCCACGCCCAGAGAAGCTGACGTCCGGCACTTGTCCGCCGGTGCCAGCTCCTTACGGGGCGGAACCGGAGGCTGAGAGTCGACTTAGGCCGCTGGGGCCTGGGCAGTAGGGCTAGGCCTCGGGAGAGGACGCCCCGCGGGGAGCGGTTGTGGCCTCCTTGGCCTTAGGAGGGATTCCTGGTTCGTTTGCTCATTCATTCACCGAGTGCGGCGGTGCTTTCATGAAACTGGTTCAGGGCCCTTGGATTTCAGAGCTGCAGTCCCAGTGACTGGTCCAAGGTCACGCAGCCGGGACGATACCAAGTCTGGGTTTTCTCATCTGTGGCACAGGAGCAATTATAGCTCTCCTTCGTTGGGATTTGGGAAGAATGAAATGAGTTGCTTAGCACAGAGCCTTAGATAGAAACCTTGACAGCCTTGAGGCTTTTAGGGAGGATTTATCCCATCCTCTGCAGACCATATTAACTCCACGTGGTGTTCTGGAAAGGGTTCAATAAACATAGCCAGCCCCCGTTATTTTAGACATTATTACTAAGCATTTGTGCGCCAGGCATTGAGTAGCTTTCAGGATAATTCATGAAAAATCCTCTAAGTTTATAGACAGACAAGGTCAGGCTGAAGCAGGAAGTTGCATGTGGGTGCAGAGCTGAGGGAAGCCTAGCCCTTGACCAGCCTCACTTCTTTAGAGAGATAGAGAATGGACCCCTCCTTTGCCTAATGCTCGGTTGGCAAGGCCAGGGCAGATGACCCAGGACTAGCCTTGTTTCTCCACCCCGGCTCTGGACCGAGTTCTACAGAGTTCGGCTTAAGCCCTATGCAGCTTTGTTTTTAGTGCCTGGGGTGGTGCCACTTGGCGCACAGTAAATTTGAGAAGAGTCAATGGGGGTAGATGCACTCTTGAGAGGCAGCTCACCCTTCCTCATAGGAGGGTAGTTTTTAGCACTGCAGCACATGGCTTAAAGTAATAGTAGGTGCTCATTAAGTATTTCTGAAATTATTGAACGGGCATATGTTGTGGCTGCAGGCCCTGACCAGTCTCTTGATCTTGGACAACCTTTCCAAGGGACATGCACATCTCCTTCACTTCTAGAAAATAGCCTTGCTTAGCAGGGTCACATGTGGTTTGAAGAACTGCAGTGGAATGTACAGCCCTACAGTGCTGAGAGGTGAAACTGTTTCCTAATTTGAAATAACTGTTTTAAACATGTTACTTCATTCTGTGACTTTTCATGTCCTGTGGGAAACCTGTAGAACTGGTGTTTCTGGGCCTGCAGGGGAGGGTGACCCGGGTGAATGGGATTCTCCTAAGGTTTGGGGCCTGGTTGCTTTGCCCCCTTTCTTTCTTTTCTTTTTATTTTTTTTAAAGATTTTATTTATTTGATAGAGCAAGAGATCACAAGTAGGCAGAGAGGCAGGCGGGGGGTGGGGGGGAAGCAGCCTCTCTGTGGAGCTCTATCCCAGGACCCTGAGATTATGAACTGAGCCGAAGGCAGAGGCTTAACCCACTGAGTTACCCAGGCGCCCCACTTTGCCCCCTTTCTGATGGTGGGTGGGTTGGTAACTTCCGCTGGAGTTGTCCAGAGTAAAATGCTCAACCCTGTTCTCAGTTGGTTACTTAGTTTTATTTCTGTATTCTATGCTATAAGCAGGAGCTATCTGTAGACAAACACAGTGGCTTAGGGGTATCATATAGTAAGGAGTTGCCTGTTGGCTGCTGGTCCTGATGGGCACTAGGCAGATGTGGGCAGTACCCTTCAAGCTGGTGGTAAGGAGGGACACTGAGCTCCCCCCACCCCCCATGTTTACCAGTAAGATGCTCCCAAGGCACTGCAGTTCACTTTGTCCTTGGTGGAATTTCTCAAGGCCTGACGTCTTTGTTGGTGGTGACTGAGAGAAGCCTGTGTGTGGTTGAGAGCCAGCCCTAGCCTGCAGGTAGCCACTCAGGGCGTTCAGAGGGTCTGTGGCATTGGAGTTCCTCCACACTCCTCTGGTAGCCACTGAGGAAATGTGACTAGTGGGATCCTCCGCTGGGCCTGGGCACCTTCCTCCTTTTGACTGCTTGCCCTCAGGGGGTGTGGGTGATTGGTTATCCATGCCCTTTACCCAGAACTGTGCTGGAGAGAGCCTTGGAGAGCAGATTGCGTTCACAACTTGGCTCTGACATGAGCCATTCGATCTAGCACAGGTCAGGTCGCTGTCTCATTCATCAGTTTCTCCATTGTGTGATCATCATCCTCAAAACAGTCGTTCTTACTAGAGAGCTTGCTCAGCACCCTCCCGGGGGCTTCACATATGCTCTGTGACATTGAATCCACCATCCTATAGGCCTTGGGAGAGAGGTACCGTTGCTTCCTTTTGGTGGGTCAGGTGGTTTGAGCAGAGTTGGGACCAGAGCTGGCAGATTCACACTGAGGTTGCCACACCAATGGGCCCCTGTGATGAGCTAATACATGTGAAAGGTAGAATCTGCTGTCCAGCAGGGGAGTGTTCTTTCACACTGATCCGAGTGAACCTGCGTATGGCTGGGTGTAGGCTAGCTTGCTGTCCGCGGATTGCAGTCCGTGGAGTCACCCCTAGTTGTTGCAAAGACGATGACCCTGGGTATATTAGGAGAAAGGTTAGTTTTTCCTGGAATGAGGTAGGAAGCATTCTAGGACCTAGGTGGAGAATATTCAGCTAAATAGTACCTTATTGTTGTCAGGGAGGACTTTGGACCCTGTGGTTGAGGGTGACCTTTTGATAACTTGGATAGCACCTGTAATTATACTAGGAAATCTATAAAATGCAAACCTCTAACAAAACACTATCTGTGGCTGTTGCATACCTCCCAGGTACCATTTACTGTAGTAAGTGTTTTATGTTAATAATCTAATTCATTTCTCACAGTGGTGCCGAGACAGGTACTCCTTCCCCATAGTAGAGCTGCAGAAAAGTGAGACTTGTCTTGCCCAGGTTACGTATCTAGAGAGTTGTGGAGTGATATTGGAACTCAGGGCTGCTTGACTCCCAAATCCACCTGCCCAAGCACTGTATATGTATATATTTTTTAAAGATTTTATTTATTTATTTGACAGTGAGAGAGATCACAAGTAGGCAGAGAGGCAGGCAGAGAGAGAGGGGGAAGCAGGCTCCCTGCTGAGCAGAGAGCCCGATGTGGGTCTCTGGGGCTCTATCCCAGGTCTCTGAGATCATGACCCGAGCCGAAGGCAGAGGCTTAACCCACTGAGCCACCCAAGTGCCCCAGCACCGTCTATTTTAACCCCACTAAGTCAAGCCAGGTAGCAAGGCTCCAGGGAACTTGAGGAGTCTGAGGCCAGGCAGGAGCCCTGGGTGCACCTGGGACTCAGACTTGGCATATTGCCTGCCAGCCCAGGCCTTTCTTCCCTTGATGGGTGGAGAGGCAAGCAGGGTGTCCCCAAGTCAGTTACATTGTCTTGAAGCTTTTTATGGAAGGCTTTGCTGGCGGTGGCCTACCTCCCAGAGTGTTTTAAAATAGAAGCAACTGCCTAGGAAGCTGGGCTGCCCAGTGTGAGACTGTTGTGGAGTGGGAGGGGAGGACAGCTGCACTGGGAACACAGACTTGCTACCAGAGCGCAGGACGTTGGCTTTGCCAGCCCCCTGTAGACCTAACCAGAGGCTGCCTTTATCGTGAGAAAGTGTGTGTGAGATGGGGGTGTGTGGGGAGGCTTCTGATGGTGTTGGCCCAATATATTGGCTTCCAGAGCTGGGCTGGCCTCTTACTGGGGAACTTGCTTTTCCTGGTCCCCAGACTTAGGGGGAGGTGCTTTTTTTCGAATCCCTGGCTGGTCTGATGCTCCTCCTATAAGCTGGCCCAGTTCTGCTCAGACAAACCACCTCTAATGCTGTTAAGACAAACAGCAGAGCCAAAGGCTTTCCTGCAGTTTTCCTTTTCTGAGGGAAATTCAGGGTGGTGACGGTGATGGAGGTGATTGCTGTGTTGGTCAGGGTCCTTGCAGGGATCAGGTGCAAACTTATGTGTGGTAATCAAAGAAAGCATAATGAAGGGGTCATTTGCAAAGGTGTGAGGAGGGTGTGGAGCACCTGACAAGTGATGTGTGTCCCTCCAACCCCTACTCTGGGTCCTTTGGAACCTGGACAGGGCCCCTTGGCAGGAGCTGTGGCCTTGGAAAGTAGTCTGAGCCCACCTGAGGCCCGTAGGGAGGGAGCTTGGGTCATGAATACCCCAGCCTGGCTCTCCCATCTTCTTCTGGCGCCCCCTGTTGGGGAAAACCAAGCATCCTGTGATAGCAATCCATAATGACCAGCTCTGGGGGCCTTAGAACAGGATGGAGGTGGAAAGTGGATCTGGAGGAGCAAACAAAGACTATCCAGAATGGGGGACACCTGGGTGGCTCAGTCGGTTAAGTGCATCTGCTTTCAGCTCTGGTCATGATCCTGGGGTCTTGGGATGGAGTCCTGTGTCGGGTCCTCCTTGCTCAGGAGGGTCTGCTTCTCCCTCTGCCTGCTGTTCTCCCTGCTTGTGCGTGCTCTCTCTCTCTGACAAATGGATAAATAAAATATAAAAAGAAAATAATATGCAGAATAATGGATTATGATTAGCGCTGCTGTTTATGGAGCACTCACTGTGTGCCAGACATTCCTACATGTCCTGCCTACCTACCTTACTTCTTCTTTGCAGTAATTCTGGTAGAAAGGCACTATTGTTAGCCCCATTTACAGATGAGCAAAATGAGATCCTGGGGATATAAGTTTATCAAAGGCTTGTCCAGAGTTACACAGCTGGTAGAGGCTGGTGCTGGTAGAAGCCCCACCAGGCTCATAGCCCCTTCTAGTAGTCACTGGACCTTGCTGCCTGGGCACCCAGATGGGCTGGGAAATGCCATGGCAGGGTGGCTTCTGCTGTTTAGGTCCTAGCCCTCTTGTACCCTTGCCCTCGAAGATGGTGTGTCTCAACACACTAACCTTGCCCAGAAGACTTTCCTGACTGAGCTGAATGCTACCCTGTTCCCTGTGTCAGTGCTGCAGCGGTTGTCCCCTCTCTGAGGGTACCTGGATCCTCCTTCCTCTGCCGAAGAAAGTGCTGTGCTGCCTGTTAAGTTAGGCTGGGAAGGGCAGAGAGGGAGGGAAGGAGGCTTTGGAACAGGTAGCTCAGGCCATTCTCAGGTATGCTCAAGTTAGGGAATTCTGTCTTACTTCTGCCTCCTGATAAGGGTGGCCTGAGCCCCAGGTGGTCACCTGGGAGTAGAATGTGCCCCCAATAGGCCTTGCCTGTTAATTAACCCTGCCATCTCAGTGTAGTTTGAATCTGTTCTTGAACCCGGGATAGATAACTTTCCACGTAGCTTTTCCTTTTGGCACCTGCACTGCAGTTGCCTTTTAGAATGTGGTTTGTTGCACCGTGACAATCTGCATCGTGAAGGCAGCATAGCTCAATTTCACAGACATTGGTTGGATTTTTTTAGTTTTCTGTTCTTAAAAAAATTATCAATATATACCAACAACTTAAATAATGAAGTGGAACAAACATTGAAAATCCTATTTTAACTCCACTCCTTCCTTAAACCCCTTTTCCTTTCCAAGCAGCTCCCAGCAGCCACAACTTACAGATGGGCTTACAGCTTTTCCATCATATGCAAATGTGTGAACATATGAACCTGTATGTAAAAGGGTTTTCCTCTAATAACATGGAATTACACATTGTCTGTGACTTTTTTTTTTTTTTTTTCATTTAACTACAGCTGGCCCTTGAGCAGCAGGGGGGTCAGGGGTGCTTAGCCCCCATGCAGTCAAAAATCCTTGTATGACTTTTAACTCCTCCCAGTTTAGCTACTAATAGCCTACTGTTGACTAGAAGCCTTATAGGTAGTATATAGTCAATTAGCACATATTTTGTATGTTATATATATTATATTACAGTAGACTAAGCTAAAGAAAAAATATTAAGAAAATTGTAAGGAAGAAAAAATACATTTAAAGTGCTACACTGTATTTGTTGAAAAAAAGCCACATAAAAGTAGATTTGTTCAAATCTGTGTTGGGCAAGGGTCAGCTGCATATCAAACATAGCTTTCTTTGCCACCAAGCATAAATCCATCTCATTCTTTTTGATTACCACGTGATACTCCTTAGTTTGCAAGCCCTCTGATTTTATTCATTCGTTTCCTTATTGGCCACTTACATTGCTTTTGGCTTGTGTGTTGTCAATCATGCTGCCGTGAGCACCCTCATGCACCGGTCTTTGGGTGCCTTGGGTGGGTTCCTCGTGGTCGAATTGCCCCTAGGTTAACGTATGCCCACTTAGGCACTGGCTAGCAGCTGTCTCCAAAGGGACTGTCCTGTACAGAGTACTTAACACTTGGCGTGCGCAGGACTCACCATTTTCCACACCAACAGTGGATGTTTTCATATACGTTTTTGCCAGTTTGTTGAGTGAGCCTCTCAAACACAGATGTGTCATTCACTTTAAAGTGGCTCCCTGAGGCCAAAGTCCACACCTTGTTCTGAGGTCAGAAGTGACAGTGATCCCTTCTGAAGGCACCCCTGGGTCTCCTCAGCCGGAGTGGAGCTCCCCTTAGGCCACAGTGGGGGTGGAGGGTGCTGGATGTGAGTCTCTCCACCCCCTCTCCCTGGTCACCCTGCACCTTCCCTGTAGAGGGAGAGCCTGCTGCCTGGCTACATTGTCATTTACTTAGACCCTCTTGTCGCTTACTAAGTTTCTATTTTTTTTTCCTCCTACTATAAAAATACTTTCTTGCTCCTTGCACATTTACGCATTAAACAGGCATTTATATTGAATATGTGCTACGTGCCAGGACTTGTCATCTTTGACACATAGCTTTTTACATATTTTGGATAAATTTAGGCATGACAGGTTCTGGGATGCTTTGAGTTCAAGGTATGATTTGGGGGTAGGTGTGCACTGTGGGAGTGTTGGGGGTGCTAGGAACAGAGCAGCGTCACTGCCAGGCAACTGATGAGTCAAGGAAGCCCCCCCCCCCCCCCCCCCCCCCCCCAAGGCAGAGGTTATATAAGTGTTATGCAGGCCATGCTGGATGATATACTATCTCTACCCTACCCTTCCAGCTTCCAGTATGGGCTGGGTTTTCATTCCTCAGCTGGATTGGAGCTTACATAATCCGTTCAAGGTCAGCCAGGGTATGGATGGGTAGGTAGCCTGCAGACAGTGGAGGGTTACCAGGGGCTCCTGTCTCCTGCTGTGACTTATTAGCCTTTCTCAAAGTCATCAGTGACGGGATGGGTCTATTCAGCCCAATCCTGTCCATCCCTTGTGTTCCACATATCCTCAGGAACCAGGCTCCCAGGCTCCCAGGCAGACAGCTGGGTCCTGCTTTCCCTAGGCAGCTTTCTGGCTTCTGGCCAGGGCTGGCTGCCTTCCTATGTCAGAGTGCCCCACTTCGTGCTCAATCCCCAGAGGCTGGGCTTCTGAAGGCACATGGGGTGGATGCTGCAGAGACAGATGGTGAGCAATTTGGAGCTGATCTGGGTGGAGGTAGGGGCTGGGGCCAGGGTTCAGCTTCAGAGTCAGCACAGGCGGGAGGTTACTGAGAAAGCAGGATGCCAAGCTCTCTTCCCTCTGGTCCTGGCCTTAGAAAACATGAATGGGAATTGTAATTTCTACACCAAAATTGTTTTTGCAGTGGGTGCTGAGGACTGTGTAAAAATGGGCATATCCTGGGTGCTGTTGGCACTTGTAAGAAAGCAGAATCTTGGCCCTTGCCTCAGTCCTCCAATAAATGCAGAAGGAGACTGGGTGGGGAGAGCAGAAGATGGCACCAAAAGCACAGGGAAGCTGCATTTCACAGCACTTGGGGGCTTTCAGTGAAGGGGGAGTCATCCTCTTGCCTTTTTTGGTGGGTGTGTGCTCAGGTCCAGGGGTGGGTTAGGCTCCCACTCAGCTGGGGGTTGCTCTGCATCTTCCCTTGCCAGGGGCTAAGCGGGAGCCACATGGAGAGCCTGGCCTGATCCATGCTCCCTCTGTGCCCCCAACTCCTTTGTCCTTAGAGGGTAATCTCTTTAATGGCCACAATCATGTACTTTAGGGTGATATTTGCTGGCAGTGGAGTGTTGTTTTTTTTTTTTGACAGGTGGCTTTACTTGTTTGGTTTTGGGAATTAGTGATGAGCGAGAGTATTTGGGGAGCATTAAATGATGAGTGATCTGCCTTTTCCCTGAGGGGCAGACCAGTCCAAATATGAAAGCTGCTCCTGTCTGGTTAGGTGGGTCCTAGAGCCAGCAGAGGGTACTTGGGAAGGCCCTGGTGCCCAAGGTACAGGGAGGTCTTAGCTCATCTGGAGATATTGCCACTGTACTGCTCCTCCCCTCACCCGGGGCTGACTTTGTGGCCCAACAGGGGAAGGGCAGCTCTGAAGAGGGGTGCTCAGTCCACTGATTCCTCTTAGCATTCCTTGGGGTGGAGAATGCTGTGGGCCCTTAGATGAGATGTTGTGCAGATTTCCTTGGGGCTGCATAACTTCAGCCTTGGACACAGGGTTGTTTCATTCCTTCTCCTTGGAGGAAACCAGGGCAATCTCTGGCCAGAGCATATGCTGTATGCTGGCGGTATTCTGTTCTGGAGGACCTGGTGGATGGTTTCCTGCTCTGTCTCATGGGTGGATGTGTCTGTGAGGTTTGTTTTGGATGGAAGGGGAACAGGTCAGGAGACAGGAGTCCCCAGACTTGAAAGAGCCAATGGGGACAGCCTAAAGTGGATCTTCCCCCATGTTCTTTGTGCCTGACCCTAATGTGGACTGAGCTATCCATGGTTCTAGCTTGATCATGTGCAAGAAATAACAAGAGCAACAAAAATAGGATAGCATAAACAGCTCACTGGGCTGCTCCACTCCACTCTGCTCTGACACAAAAGTGAGGTGAAGCAGAATTAGCAAAACCTGAAAAATGTAAAATAGGACTTGGACCACAATTTTATAATTTAAAATTGTGGAAGTTTGTAGTTGTTTATTTTCTAGTGCACTCATTGCTTCTTGCAGTGTCTTGGAAATTAAGGCTTAGGTCAACAGTGTGGCTTTATTTGGGTTACTGTCCCCCTGGGGTCACTTGAACCACTTTCATTGGGTTCCCACTTACCGGGAACATGCCATGCAGGTGTTTGTTTGTGTGAATACAAACATACGTGATTTCACGTGGGTATATGCAGATTCAGTTTGGCAATTTAGGCATACTGTATTTTAAAAATTAATGGAACCATCCGTGGGTTTATTGGATTTCCACTAATTGAGGCTAATGATTCTGGAAATGGAGAAGATGCATATGGTGGTTGCTGTCTCGTGGCTCCTCTCTGCCTCTGTGTGTGCTGCCCAGGGTTAGGATTTTAATGCTGTGTATGTACTACGTCATAGCAAAGCCTCCCAGGGACACAGTGTGATCCTTAGGGCAAGGACTATTTGAACTACTCACCTTCCTTGAACACTGAGATGTTTAATAAATGCTTGTTGACTGACTTAGGATATACAACAATTTCAAGTAGTACTTTGATAGTTGGTTTTATTTTATTTTATTTTTTAAAGATTTATTTATTTATTTGATAGACACACACACACACACACACACACACACACACACACACACAGAGTGAGAGAGGGAACACAAGCTGAGAAATGGGAGAGGGAGAAGCAGGCTTCCCGCGGAGCAGGGAGCCTGATGAGGGGCTCGATCCCAGGACCCTGGGATCACGACCTGAGCCAAAGGCAGACACTTAATGACTGAGCCACCCAGGCGCCCCAATAGTTGGTTTTAAAGATTTATTCATTTATTTTATAAAGAGAAAGAGCACAGGAGAGTGGGGGAGAGGGAGAGAAGCAGACTCCCTGCTGAGCATAGAGCTCCGTCTCAGGACCCTGAGGCCTGAGCCAAGATCAGGAGTTGGGTGCTCAACTGAGCCACCAGGTGCCCCTGATGGTTTTCTTTCTCCCTTCCTCCTTTCTTTTTAAATATTTTATTTATTTATTTGAGAGAGAGAGAGAGAGAGAGAGAGAAAGCATGAGCAGGGGGAGGGGCAGAGGGAAAAGCAGGCTCCCTGCTCAGAAAAGGGGCCCGATGTGGGACTCGATCCCAGGACCCTGAGACCATGACCTGAGCCGAAGGCAGAGGCTTAACCCTCTGAGCCACCCAGGCACCTCTGATAGTTGATTTTAAAAATGAAGTCCCATTGCAGCTCAATAAATGTTTGTTTGCATTTATTTTTCAGGCTTGTGTATAGTTTCGTTTCCTTCCACATGGAGGGTCGCCTAATTGTTAGTTAGGTTTTACTGTATTCTGTGTGAAGAATATGATACTCAAAAAATGGGTTCCTCTAAATGCAGTTTTTTGAAAAGTTACATTCATTTTGGCACATAGTAGGTACTCTGTAAGTATTTTGTTGATTGAATGAAATCAGAACCATTTGGAAAATAAGCTGGCCTGAAAAAGCTCTGATTTCTCTTCATTGCATTTAATGTCATAGTAGCCGACATTTTTAAGAAGATACATTTTATTGGAAAGAGTCCTGTGGTTCACCAAAGTATCTGGCTCATGGGAATGTGTCGTTGACAATTCATTCATTCAGCAAATATTTACTGACTCCTGCTATACTCTGGGCTTATGCTCAGTCCTGGGGATGCCAAGAAGAGATCTAAAGGCAGGCTGATCTGCTATCAACAAAAACTTGTTAGGTATCTCAACCTCTGGATATAAGGAGAAGCTCAAGATAGTAAGGCTTCTCTGTGCACATCTGAAACTCTGCTGATGATTTTAATTGGTGGTTAATTATAGCTCATAATTTTTACTGATGAAAAACTAATTTCCCTAATTACTGAATTATTTCTTCTGGTGATTCTTTTATTGTAGCAGAAGATGGCCGTGCCTCCCACATATGCTGATCTTGGCAAATCTGCTAGGGATGTCTTCACCAAGGGTTATGGTGAGTGTTTCAGTTCACAGGCTGGATTGGCATGTTTGGGATTTCACCCATCACATTTTGAGAGACACGGGTCAATCGGCTCTTAGCACTTTCACGTTAGGGAAAATAAGACAAGCTTTTGATGGCTGGTGAGGTAGTTTTGGTTTGTGCAGCTAGTAGGGGCAGGCTCATGAATTACTACAGGCAAGCAGATGTTCTGGGTTCCTCTCCCATGGGTGGGAGCAGCTCTGTGTATGCCGTTGTAGTGGAGTGTGATTTCTAAATGTGGCCCGTCCTTTGCCATATGCTTATGCTGTCACGCACCTTTTCCTCCCATTCTGCTGGGAGTGCAGGTTGGGCTCTGGGGGGTGCTGTGCCTTTTCTTTCTGCCACTGTTTGGTGCCTCCTGAGCTCCACACGTAGGCAGGCAGCAGCGGAGACGGCTCCCTACACACTCATGGCATTTTGGAGCCGCAGTAGGGAGGCAGAGATGCTACTCTCAAGTTAGTTATTTAACCTGTTAACAGTTACCATCTCCTTTCTTTAGGATTTGGCTTAATAAAACTTGACTTGAAGACAAAATCTGAGAATGGACTGGTAAGTTGTCTGACCGACACAGAGTATGGATGTTTATTGCAGATCAGTAAGTAACTGCCATGTCCTGGGTGGCAGAGCCAAATGAAAGGCCCTTTTTGGTTGTGGCGGGTTGTGGTTGTCACATTCATTACAGCCTCTGTGGGATGGTTGATCCAGGGGAACCCTGCTGACAGATCCCCAATTTAACAGCTTTGTATACTTAATTGACAGGCCTCAGTTTTATTTTTCCTTGTTTCTTATATTAAAACTGACTTGTTTTCAGGGAGCATTGGTGGCTTAGTTGGTTAAGTGTCTGATTTCAGCTCAGGTCATGATCTCAGGGTCCTGGGATCAAGCCCTGCATCACCTGCTTCTTCTTCCTCTGCCCCTCCCCTGACTGTGCATGCTCTCTCTCTCTTTCTCAAGTAAATAAATAAAAATCTTTAATAAAAAAATTTGACTGGCTTTCAATGCCACATAATTAATTAAAAAAAAGTTAGTAGTTCCCTTTTTTTTTTTTTTAAAGATTTTATTTATTTATTAGAGAGAGAGAGAGATTACAAGTAGGCAGAGAGGCAGTCGGGGTGGGGGGAGGCAGGCTCCCCGCCAAGCAGAGAGCCCAATGCGGGACTCGATCCCAGGACCCTGAGATGATGACCTGAGCCGAAGGCAGAGGCCCAACCCACTGAGCCACATAGGCGCCCCTCCCCCCCCTTTTTTCCCCAAGATTTATTTATTTTAGAGAAAGAGTGCGTGCACAAGCTGGGGAAGGGTAGAGGGAGAGGAAGAGAATCTTAGAGAATCTCAAGTGGAGTCCTGCTGAGAGTAGTGGGGCTGCATCTCATAACCTGAGCTGAAACCGAGTGTTGGATGCTTAACTGACTGAGGCACCCGGGTGTCCCTTAGTAGTCCCTTATAGATTGTGCGTGTGGCAGTTTTTGGAAGGAGGAAGTTTTGGGGCTGATCTACTGCAGTGTCATCTTTAGCTCAGTGCTTTTTCTATTAGGATGAAAGGGGGATTGCCTTCCTGTCTAGACTAAAGCAGTACCAGAGAGGAAGGAAGTTGTCTCCTGGTGAAGAATTCCCCAAAAAGAGTCCTTTAATCAACAGACTTCGCCCCATCTGTATTTAAATATTGAATTATAGGAGTAGCTTTTGCCCCCGCCCCTCACATCCTTACATAAGGGTAGGTACGTTCTGTTTATGGTGGCATCGTGCTGGTGTACAGGCTGTGACTCTCTCTCTCTCCTCTAAAGGAATTTACAAGCTCAGGTTCAGCCAACACTGAGACCACCAAAGTGACGGGCAGTCTGGAAACCAAGTACAGGTGGACCGAATATGGTCTGACGTTTACAGAGAAATGGAACACTGACAACACGCTAGGCACAGAGATCACTGTGGAAGATCAGGTAATGGTCACCCGGGAGAAGACATAGTTTTATTCATTGACATCTGTTGCCCTGCCTTTTGATTAAACCTGGCAAATTTTTTCCCCATTCAGCTTGCACGTGGACTGAAGCTGACCTTTGATTCATCCTTCTCACCAAACACAGGGTAAGAATCTCATGTGTTTTTTTTTTTTTTTTTTTTTT
>PISX010026656.1:0-24174 GCA_004024625.1 Mellivora capensis | reverse complement strand
TTCCAGACTCTTTTTATGAAGCCAGCATTACCCTGATCCCCAAACCAGGCAAAGACCACACCAAAAAGGAGAATTTCAGACCAATATCACTGATAAATATGGATGCTAAGATTCTCAACAAGATCCTAGCAAACAGGATCCAACAGCACATTAAAAAGATCATCCACCATGACCAGGTGGGATTCATCCCTGGCTTACACGTGTGGTTCAACATTCGCAAATCAATCAATGTGATAGAACAAATCAATAAGAGAAGAGAGAGGAACCACATGGTCCTCTCAATTGATGCAGAAAAAGCATTTGACAAAATCCAGCATCCGTTCCTGATTAAAATGCATAAAAAAAGTATATGGATAGAGGGAACATTCCTGATCTTCGTAAAATCTATCTATGAAGGAACCACAGCAAACATCATCCTCAATGGGAAGAAGCTCAGAGCCTTCCCATTTAGATCAAGAACACGACAAGAATGCCCACTCTCACCACTCTTGTTCAACATAGTATTAGAAGTCCTAGCAACCCCAATCAGACAGCAAAGAGAAATAAAATGTATCCAAGTTGGCAAGGAAGAAGTCAAACTCTCTCTCTTTGCAGATGATTTGGCATTATAATAGACACATAAATCAGTGAGACAGAACAGAGAGCCAAGAAATTAAGCCAGGCATCTATGGTCTATTAATTTATAACAAAGGAATCAAATATATACATTGGGGAAAGGACAGTCTCTTCAATACATATTTTTGGGAAAACAGGACAGCCACATGCAAAAGAATGAAACTAGACCACTATCTTGCACTATATGCAAAATTAATTCAAAATGGGTTAAAGACTTGAATGTAAGACCTGCAACCATTAAACTCCTAGGAGGAAAAACTCCTAGAAGAAAACATAGTCATTAAACTCCTTGGCATCAACCTTGGTGATGATTTTTTTTTTTTTGCATTTGACAACAAAATCAAAACAACAACAGCAAAAGTAAACTAGTGGGACTACACCAAACCAAAAATCTTCTGCACACCAAAGGAAACCATCAATAAAATTTTTAAAATCCTATAAAATGGTAGAAAATATTAGTAAATAATGTATCTGATAAGATGTTAATGTACAAAATATATTAAAACCTCATACAACTAAATAACAACACAGCAAACAATCCAATTAAAACATGGCTAGAACAACTAATAACAATTTTTCCAAAGAAAACATACAGGTGGCCAACAAATGAAAAGATGCTAAACAACACTCATCATCAGGGAAATTCAAATCAAACAACAATAAGATATCACCTCATACTTGTTAGAATTTTATAAAAAATTGTTATCAGAAAGACAAAAAAAGTAACAAGTATTGGTAAAGATGTGGAGAAAAGAGAACCTCTGCACTATTCTTAGGAATGTAAATTGGTGCAGCCATTACAAAAAAAAATGTGGATGTTTCTCCAAAAATGAAAAATAGAACTACCATTTGATTCAGCAATCACACTTCTAGATATATGTCCAAAGAAAAGAAACAAGGATCCTGAAGAGACATCCACACTCCAATGTCATTGCAGGATTATTTACAATAACCAAGACCTAGAAAAAACTTAAGTGTTCATCAGTGGATAAATAGATAAAGTGAACATTTGTGTACATATACATACATATCAATATGGTGATATAATTTATACATACAGACACACAATAAAATATTATTTAACCATAAAAAGAGGGAAAGCCTGTCATTTGGGAAAACATGGGTGGACCTTGTGGGAATTATGCTAAGTGATATAAATCAAAGACAAATTCATGGAAATAGAGAATAGAATGAGACTGGGAAAACTGGGAGATGATTTTCACAGGCTACACATTTTCACTTAAAGATGGATATCTTCTGGGGATCTAATGTACAGCATGGTGATTTTAGTTAATAAGACTGCATTAAGAGAGTAGATCTTAAAAGTTCTCACTGTAGACAAAGGATGGCAATTATCTGATATGAAGGTTTGTTAGTTAACACTATGGTAGTAATTATCTTGCAATATACATCAAGTCAACACATTGCATATATTTAACTTACAAAATGTCATATCAATTATATATTAATAAAGTTAGAAAAATTTATCTGACATACATAACAGAACCCAGAGTCCACAAAATGAAACAATAACAATATCCAGGATACAATTTAAAAATTTACAACATGTAAGCAATAAACAACTAGAGGGATTTGGTTAATTATCATGTGAAAAGACACAGATGCAAACCCTAAAATGCCCCAGATGTTGAAATAAAGACAAAAAAATAAGGTAGATCTACTAATTTTACTTCATGTGGTAAAAGAAAAAAAAAAAAAAACCTTGAAATTAACAGGAAAAATAAGCTTTCTCAGAAGAGAAACTATAAAACTGAAATAAAAGAAATATCAGAGGTTGAATTTACTGTTTCTGAAAGAAAAATGCTAGATGGGCTCCAGAGCAGAGTGGACATGATAGAGGAAAGAAGCTTGAATAACAATTACCACATCTAAATAACAGAAAGAAAAAAAAAATACGGGTAAAATAAATAGAGACAGGGATCTGTGGAGCAATTTCTATTAGGTCTAATAAGCATAATATTTAGTACAATGAAAAAAGAAATAAATGGGCCATAATAAAGCAAGTAAAAGCAGGGAAGTCATTAAGAATTATTTGGACTACATCCAAAGATTCAGATGGAACGCACAATGCCACACCACACTGTTGAATGTGTATCAAAGCAAGTAGTTATATTTAACTTTCAGTTTTTAGAAAATTGAGTTAACAAGTGAACATGCTTAATGTCATTACAGGGATGCAATCAGCAAAGTGCAGAATGTGGGAAGCTCAATAGGATTACCTGCCTACTTACTTGAATAAGTAAATTGCAAGGAAAATAGAATGGGAATTGGAGAGAGGATCCTATGTATCAATCAGATGCAAAATGTGGATTCTGACTCAAAGCCTTTTGTAAAAGTATATTCATAATGGGAAAAATTTGAACACTGACTAGTTTTTTTTTCTTATTTTAAAGAGGTTTTTTTTTAAATAAAAATATTCTAATTGTATTATGACCATGTTTTAAAACAAAAGTCTGGATGAACTAAAAATATATGGAAAATTTTTTCCAGAATAATGTGGAGAGAAAAGGAGCATTTAGACAAAATAAGAGTAGGTCATGTGGGGAGAAGTAAGAATTCAAGTGCATTCTCTTGCTTGTGTATGTCTAGTTGTCCTAAAAAAAATTTGTTGAAACACTTTTCTCATTTAATTATTTTGGCACCCGTATTAAAAAATCAATTGAACATAAATGTAAGGGTTTATTTATGGACTCTTGATAACAACCAATTGACCAATATTTCTATCCTTATGCTAGTATCTCCCCATTGTCCTTACAGTTGTTTGTTTAGTGACATTCCTGAACTAATTCTGTGCTCTGTTTGTTAAACCACTGACGTTAGTGCTCCTTTATCTTAGTGGTCAGCTAAAGATTGTACAAGTAATTCCTTAAATACTTTGATCTGATGAGTATCTGAGCCTTTACCAAGGAGCTTTGTGTGCAAGTTAACATCCAGCCAGGCAGTTGACAACTCTATCTTCCCCTTCACTTCCTGCTTATGCAGACCAAGGGAGAATCTAGGATTGTTCCAGAATTTTTCTGAGCATGCAGACCTGCAAATGCATAACTTCTAGAACTCCACAAATTGGTTAGAATTTTTCAGAGCCCATATGGACATCTCATTTCCCAGCTTTTCCTTTTCATTTTTTTGGTGGCTTTGTGTTAGCCCCAACTGTTAATACCACAAGTAGCTGCAGTGTTAAACAATTTTCACTGATTGTTTTGATAGATGACCTTGGGGAAATGCTGTTTGCAGTGAAGTATGGGTATGTCAAGTTAAAACTTGGGTATGTTAAGGTTAAAACTCTGGGTATGTCAAGTTAAAAACAAAATCTGTGAGTGGAGTTTTCCAGGAAACTGCCAGATTTTTAAAATAATGGTAATTCTAAACAAATGGGGCTTTTGGTGGAACTCCACATCTATCCTGTCTAGTGGCTAGTAGGCTGATGTTTTTCCAAGTCTACTGTGACTGTGAGTCAGTCAGTTTGCAAGATTACCACAAAACTGGGGAGAATGGAATGGAAATATGGTAAATTTAAATCCCACAAAGCTCTCTGTCATTACTCATATCCAGCCATTTCCCCCAGATATGGAAACTCCTGGTTAATTTCCAGAGTTCTGAAGAAGTTGCTTTTGAAATTTTTTTGCCAGTGTTCTCATGGCTTTTATGGAGAAACGGATTTTCACTGACCCTAACTGCACCATTCTGGACGTGTTTACTCATAAACAAAGTATTTTTTTAAATATGTCATGTTCATTACCCATTAATTCATCAAATTTATGAGTCAGATGAATAAAGACTGACATATTGTAAGCATGGTACAAAACTATTTTAAGTTGTAGATTCAACACCTGCAAACAGTCTAATAGCTCTAGTGTATCTAATACATCTAGATATTTGATTAAGTTTCTTACATGTGTGGTTATTCCAGCATTATTAAATCAACTTCTACCTCTGTAATCTTTCAACCCCTCTAAGAAACTTTGAGCATTAAAGCCCAAGCAGTTTCCTTTTCTCTGAGATTATACAGAAGTTATAATTAAAAATAAACCATCTATCACAGTGTATACATCTGTGTAAGGGTGCTGAGTGTGTGTTTCCTCTGCATTTGGTGATCAAGACCCACAGAGAAAAACAAAGTACTCATGATCTAAATGGTAACTGGTACTTCCCCAGGCTTTTCTGAGACGAAAGTTGTGCTTCAGTGGAAGAGGGGCCTGAGATAACATACAGCAGTATCCCCAGTGTAATCCCACATGGCATTTATATAAGGAATGAACAATATGACATCAAACCAGATGACTCAAAGAAGACCAAAATGGGTTTCCAACAACACCAGCAGCAAATTACATAGCAAGAGTTGGTTTCCTCTACCCATAGTTCCTTTTCTAGAGGGGTTAGAGCCAAGAAAAAAAGAGAAACATATAACCAAAGTAATGGCATTTTATGAGTGGAATGGAGAGAAACTTAAAAATCAAAATAACATTGAGCTTTTTGCTGTATATACTGTGAAAATAAAAATCATATTAGAAGCCATCCAGAGCATATCAACATCAATATGAATTGGCACTCAGTCATTGTGAAGGGCCCAGGAGAACCCTGTGGCAAGCCTTCCATCACCTCAGTGTGGAACTCAGCCTCTTTGAAAAGAAAGGAAAAAAAAAGAAGAAGCTTTGGTTCAAAAAACAGTGGAGAAACAGAAAGGAGATGGCTCTACTCTTTGCCAACACGACCTGGGGGTAATGCTGGACTTGCTCACTACTGTGTCTATATCCCTTTTCAGCAGAGTAAGTCTTTTATTGAAATCCAAAATTTCTTGTGAATAAAATATATTTTTAGTGTTTGAGCAAAGTCAGGTGTATTTTGTTCAGAAGTTCAAGACAAAAATATGAATTAAATCTTGAAGGAGGAGGGAGAAGAAAAGATGGCAGAGAAATAGGAGGCGCTGTTTCAACCAGTCCCCTAAAGTGAGCTGATTACCTACTCTGATCACCCATGAAATCAGCCTGAGATTAGAATTATACACTTCTGGATCTCTATGGGGGCAGAAGATGCCAGTGGACAGGTAAAGTGGAGTGGGAACATTGGACTGATATCAGAAGATAAACAAAGGGGGTAGGGAGCCACCAGAAGTGATCCATTGGAAAGTAATACCCCAATAAAGAGTGCACTGTGATTGGGGACCAGTATTAACTTGGAGTCTGCTTGAAAGAACTCAAAAAGAGAAAGAGATCTTAAGGGGAAATTGATGGAATTGGACAGTTAGGGACAGGGACTTAAGCCCACAGACCCAGGACGGTCACCACTGGTGCAGAACCAGAGAGTGCAGCAAAGTAGCCAGGTCTTGGTCCCTGAGCCACCTGCGTGCCTGAGAGCATCTGGGTGGCAGTGGCCAGGAGGGAGTCTCGTGTGGGTGCCAGCCGGTGTTCTCTAGAGCCACAGCCTTTTGTACTCTGCACGTGCTCTGCGTGACCAGGGTTTGAGACATGCTCCACATCCTCCCCTGAGAGAGGTCCGTGTAGGCACTAACTGGTGCTCTCTAGGACCTGGAGATTCTGAATACTCCCAGCCCATACCATCATGAAAATCTCAGCATATTATCTCTAATAGAGACCTTTCTGGCAGTTTGGACCTGCCCAAAGAGCCGTGGCTAGTAATTCTCATGGTTTTGGGTAAAAGTGGGAGTTCCTGTGACCCCAGAGACCATGACTGGGGATGTGCTCTGCCAGTGGCAGAGGGGGAATTTATGTGCTCTGGAGCACCTAGAGGGGAACAGACAGAGGCTTCTTTCTGAGATGGAGGTCTGGGTGTCATTTGCTTTCCTCTAAACCTCCAAAGAACTGCCAAAAGCCACCAAGGGGAGGAAAAACAAACTAACAAACAAACAAAAACACCTCCAGAGAACAAAAGCCTGAAAAAACGGTTTCCTCAGAGCCCAGCCTCCTGATGGGGGTAGGAGGACTCAACTCTAGCAAAACTCCCTGAAAAACTATGCAGCAGGCCCCTCCCCATAAAGACAGGCAAAAACAAAAACAAAAACAAAACAACAACAACAACAACAACAACAGAAAAAACAACAAGAGGACAGCCACCACTACTTCATAGATACAACTTCTATGTTTAATTTGTTCCCAATATTCTGGTTCTTTTCATTTATTTAATATAAATTTCTAACCTATTTACCATCACAATGAGATGTTCAGTACATCAAATTCCATAATAACCTTTTTACCTGAACTTTTTTGATACATATACCTGTGTTTTTCTTTTGCTTTTTTATTTTTTAATTGATTTTATTTTATTTTAATATTCATATAGAGATAAGTTTCCAGATAATCCCCTTTCCCCAATCAATGCTACTCCTATATGTAAACCAGTTTTAATATCCCTTTATCTTAGGGAAGTTGAGTCCTTTAACAAAGATATCAAGATACATCAAGGAGAATCAAAATAACCTTCCTCCCCCACACTGAGAATTTATAACCACACTCCCATCTTTTTCTTCTGTCAGTGTTTCTGTGTATTTGTTTTTGTTCTGGTAGAATATAAATCTTATACTTGGGGTTCATTTTGGCTGGGTTCTTTTCTTTATTTCTTTATTTATTCTTGCCATCTACTTTTGTCGATCTTTTTGTTTGTCTGTTTTTGTTTGTATACATTATAAATCATACATTTGGGGCCCATTCAAATTAGGCCTTCTCTTTTCTTTTTTCTTTCTTTTTTTCTTTTCCTGTATCTCTCTCTCTCTTTTTGTCTTTTTTCTTTCTTTTTGGTGAGGACCCTCAATGGCTCAGAAGCATTCCAGAATGCACC
Source organism: Mellivora capensis (assembly GCA_004024625.1). Classification (NCBI taxonomy): domain Eukaryota; kingdom Metazoa; phylum Chordata; class Mammalia; order Carnivora; family Mustelidae; genus Mellivora; species Mellivora capensis. The sequence goes on along the minus strand of PISX010026656.1, from coordinate 16,746 downwards.
TTGCCTGCACCATGGTTGATACATTCAGCTACACATCCATTCAGCTATCTCTCACCAAAATGAGTAGGAGGAGAAATGCCCAACAGAGGAAAAAATCAGAGACTGGGCAATTTCCATCAGATCTATTGGATATGGACATAGACAGTATGTTGGAAAGAGAATTCAGGCTAACAAATATCCAGGCAACAGCTAGGTTGGAGAAAGCCTTTGATGACAAAATGGAATTGATCAGGGAAGAAGTGAAATTTTCAAGGGATGATGTTCACGATGTTCTCAATGAGTTCCAATCTAATCTAAATTCTCTAAAATCTAGGGTAACTGAGGCAGGAGATAGAATTAGTGATCTGGAGGGCAAACAGGTAGAGAAAAGGGATCAGGAGGAAGCCTGGAATAAACAGCTTAGAAGCCATGAAAACAGAATTAGAGAAATAAATGATGCCATGAAATGTTCTAATGTCAGAATTATTGGAATCCCTGAAGGGGAGGAGAAAGAAAGAAGACTAAAGGATATAGTTGAACAAATTTTCCATGAAAAATTTCCCAATCTGGCGAAAGGAACCAGCATTCATGTACTAGAGGCAGAAAGGCCTTTCCCCAAGATCATAGAATCTAGAAAGACCTGGAGACATCTGATTGTGAAAATGATGAATCATAATTTTATACAGGAGCTCTTGAAAGCAGCTAGGGGCAAAAGATACGTTATGTACAGAGGCGAGCCCATCAGAATAACATCAGACCTATCCAAAGAAACCAGGCAAGCCAGAAATTGTTGGCAAGATGTATTCAGGGCACTGAATGAGAAGAATATGCAGCCAAGAATACTTTATCCAGAAGACTTACATTCAAAATGGATGGAGCGATAAAGAGCTTCCAAGACCAGGAAGTTTGAAAAGACTATGTGACACCAAGCTGGCACTACAAGAAATATTAAGGGGGGGGGGCGGTCTGTAAAAGAGGGAAAAAGCCAATATATCATTGAACAGAAATATATGGAGACAATCTATAGAAACAAAGACTTCACAGGTAACACGATTTCAATAAAAACGTGTCTTTCAGTAATCACTCTCAACGTGAACGGCCTAAATATGCCCATAAAATGGTACAGGGTTGCAGATTGGATAAAACGACAGGATCGATCCAAAGTTGTCTACAAGAGACCCATTTCGAACCTAAGGATACATCCAGACTGAAAGTGAATGAATGGAGAAGTCTCTTTCATGCCAATGGACCTCAAAAGAAGGCTGGGGTAGCGATTCTCATATCACATAAATTAGATTTTAAACTAAAGACTGTAGTCAGAGATACAGAAGGACACTACATCATTCTTAAAGGAACTATCCAACAAGAAGATCTAACAGTTTTAAATATTTATGCCCCCAAAATGGGACCAGCCAGTTACATTAAAAAACTGTGAATCAAGATAGAATCATAGTGATATGAATACATTAATAGTAGGAGATCTCAACACACCACTCTCAGTAATAGACAGATCATCCAAGCAGAAAATCAATAAAGAAAAAAGAGCATTGAATGACACATTGGACCAGATGGACCTCATAGATATATACAGAACATCCCACCCTAAAAAAAACAGAATACTTATTCTTCTTGAGTGTGCATGTAATCTTCTTCAGAATAGGCCACATACTGGGTCACAAATCAGGGCTCAACAGATACCAAAAGACTGAGATTATTCCTTGCATATTCTCAGACCTCAATGCTTTGAAACTGGAGCTAAACCACAAGGAAACATTTGGAAGGCATTCAAACACCTGGGAGCTAAAGACCACCTTGCTTAAGAATGCTTGGATCAACTAGGAGATCAAAGAAGAACTAAAATAAATCATGGAAACTAATGAGAATGAACACATTTTGGTCCAAAACCTATGGGATACACAAAGGCGGTCCTAAAGGGGAAATACATAGCCATCTAAGCCTCCCTCAAAAAATTTGAAAAATCCAGAATATGCCAGGTGTCTCTACACCATAAAGAACTGGAGAATCAACAACAAATTAAGTGAACCGCACACAGAAGAAGGGAAGTAATCAAGATTAGAGCAGAGATCAATGAGATAGAAACTAGAGATACAGTACAACACATCAATGAAACTAGAAGCTGTTTTTTTGAAAGAATCAATAAGATCAATAAATCATTGGCCAAACAAATCCAAAAGAGAAGAGAGAAGGCCCAAATTAATAAAATTATGAATGAAAAGGGAGAGATCACAACTAACACGAAGGAAATAGAAAGAATCATCAGAAATTATTATCAACAGTTATATGCTAGGGCATATGTGGGTGAGCCACTGGGGCTCAGTGAGTTAAAGCCTCTGCCTTTGGCTCAGGTCATGGTCCCAGGGTCCTGGGATTGGCCCTGCATAGGGCCTCCTTCCTCCTCTCTCTCTCTGCCTGCCTCTCTGCCTACTTTTGATCTCTGCTCTCAAATAAATAAATAAAATCTTTAAAAAACCCAAACAAAGCAAAACAACAACAAACAACAACAACAACAACAAAAACAGTTATATGCCAATAAGTTAAGCAACCTAGATAAAATGGATGCATTCCTGGAAAACTATAAACTTCAAAAACTGAACAAGGAAGAAATTGATAACCTGAATAGACCAATATCTAGTAATGAGACTGAAGAACTGATCAAAAACCTCCCCCGCAAAACAAGAGCCCAGGGCCTGATGGATTCCCTAGGGTATTCTACCGAACTTTCAAAGAAGAAGGAATACCTATTTTCCTGAAGTTGTTTTAAAATTGGAGCAGAAGGAAAACTTCCACATTCTTTTTATGAAGCCAGCATTACTCTGATCCCCAAACCAGGCAAAGACCCCCCCAAAAAGGAGAATTTCAGATGAATATCCCTGATGAATATGGATGCTAAGATTCTCAACAAGATCCTAGCTAATAGGATCCAACAGCACATTAAAAATATTATCCATCATGAACAGGTGGGATTCATTCCTGGGATGCAAGGATGGTTCAACATTCGCAAAGCAATCAATATGAATGAGCAAATCAATGAGAGAGAGAGAGAGAAGAACCACATGGTCCTCTCAATTGATACACAAAAAGCATTTGACAAAATCCAGCATCCGTTCCTGATTAAAATGCTTCAAAGTATATGGATAGAGGGAACATTCCTCAACTTCATAAAATCTGTCTATGAAAAACACACAGCAAATATCATCCTCAATGGGAAGAAGCTCACAGCCTTCCCATTGAGATCAGGAACACGACAAGGATGCCCACTCTCACCACTCTTGCTCACCATAGTATTAGAAGTCCTAGCAACAGCAATCAGACAACAAAGAGAAATAAAAGGTATTCAAATTGGCAATGAAGAAGTGAAACTCTCTCTCATTGCAAATGACATGATACTTTATATGGAAAACCCAAAGGACTCCACCCCCAAACTACTAGAACTCATAAAGCAATTCAGTAATGTGGCAGGATACAAAATCAATGTACAGAAATCATTTGCTTTATTATACACTAACAATGAAAACACAGAAAGGGAAGTTAGAGCATTGATTCCATTTACTATAGCACCATGAACCATAAGATACCTGGGAATAAACCTAACCAAAAAGGTAAAGGATCTGTACTCAAGGAACTACAGAACACTCATGAATGAAATTGAAGATGCAAAAAGATGGAAGACCATTCCATTTCCATGGATCAGAAGAATAAATATGGTTAAAATGTCTATACTGCCTAGAAAAATCTATAGTTTCAATGCCATTCCGATCAAAATTTTTCAAAGAGCTGGAGCAAATAATCCTAAAATTTGGATGGAATCAGAAGAGACTCTGAATTGCTAACTAAATGTTGAAAAAGAAAAACAAAACTGGGGGCATCATGATGCCTGATTTCAAGTTTTACTACAAATCTATGATCACCAAGACAACATAGGACTGGCATAAAAAGAGACACATAGACCAGTGGAACAGAGTAGAGAGCCCAGATATGGACTATCAACTCTATGGTCAAATAATCTTTGACAAAGCAGGAAAAAATATACAGTGGAAAAAAGACAGTCTCTTTAATAAATGGTGCTGGGAAAATTGGACACCTATATGTAGAAGAATGAAACTTGACCATTCTCTTACACCATACTTAAAGATAAACTCGAAATGGATAAAAGACCTCAACCTGAGGCAGGAATCCATCAGAATCATCGAGGAAAACAAGGCAGTAACCTCTTTGACATCGGCCACAGCAATTTCTTTCAAGATATGTCTCCAAAGGCATAGGAAACTAAAGTGAAAATGAATTTTTGGGACTTCATCAAGATCAAAAGCTTCTGCACAACAAAGGAAACAGTCAACAAAGCAAAGAAGCAACCCACGGAATGGGAGAAGATATTCACAAATGACAGTACAGACAAAAGACTAATATCCAGGTTCTATAATGAAATTCTCAAACTTAACACACAGAAGACAGATAATCATGTCAAAAAATGGGCAGAAGACATGAACCGACACTTCTCCATTGAAGACATGCAAATGGCTAACAGATGCATGAAAAAATGTTCATCAACACTAGCCATCAGGGAGATTCAAATCAAAACCACATTGAGATACCACCTTACACCAGTTAGAATGGCCAAAACTGACAAGATAGTAAACAACTATTATTGGAGAGGATGTGGAGAAAGGGGAACCCTCTTACACTGTTGGTGGGAATGCAAGTTGGCACAGCCACTTTGGAAAACAGTGTGGAGATCCCTTAAGAAATTAAGGGATAGAGCTTCCCTATGACCCTGCAATTGCACTACTGGTAATTTACCCCAACGATACAGATGTAGTGAAAAGAAGGGCCATATGTACCCTAATGTTCATAGCAGCAATGGCCACAGTTGCCAAACTGTGGAATGAACCAAGATGCCTTTCAATGGATGAACAGATAAGGCATATGTGGTCTGTATACATTATGGTGTATTATGCCTCCATCAGAAAGGATGAATACCCAACTTTTGTATCAACATGGACGGGACTGGGAGAGGTTATGCTGAGTGAAATAAATCAAGCAGAGAAAGTCAATTATCATATAGCTTCACTTCCTAGTGGAGAATAAGGAATAACACAGAGCACATGGTGAGATGGAGAGGAGAAGGGAGTTGGGGGAAATTGGAGGGGGAGATGAACCATGAGAGACTGTGGACTCTGAAAAACAATCTGAGGGTTTTGAAGGGGCAGGGTATGGGAGGTTGGGTGAGCCTGGTGGCGGGTATTATGGCGGGCACATATTGCGTGGAACACTGGTTGTGGTACATAAACAATGAATTTTGGTACACTGAAAAGAGATTAAAAAAATAAAAAATTAAAAACGAACCAAATAAAACAATAAGGTATGAAGACAATGTCTTATCATATGCATAATATAAATAATAAAATAGAAAATATTTAATAGTAAAAATTTGAGAGTTGCAATATATAATAATCTAAATAAGAAATCCCCTAGAGGATCCCAAGAGTAGACAATTATATGGCATTAAGAAAGAAATAAAACAAATGAGCAAAGGGAAATGAAAAGAAAGAGAGAGAGAGAGAGAGAGAGAGTGAGAGGCAAACCAAGAAAAAGACTCAACTATGAAGAATAAACGGATAGTTATCAGAGGTGAGGTGGGTCGGGGGATGGTTAAACAGGTCTTGGGGATTAAGGAGTGCACTTGTGGTGAGCAATGCCAACTGGGTGTTGCACAACAACTGGATGTTGTATGGAAGTTCTGAATCACTATATTGTACCTCTGAGATTAATATTTCACTGTATGTTAACTAACTGGAATTTGAATAAAAACTTAAGATTATAGTTAATAGATGATAGACGGGATAGATAGATGATAGATAGATAGATGACAGATGATGGATAGATGATGATGGATGATAGATAATAGATGATAGATGATAGATAGGTAGATAGATGATAGATATATAATAGGTAGATAGATGATAGATATATATTCAAGAAAAGGAAGAAAACTGGAGAGATACATATAAAAGAATTAATTTAGACCACTTTCTAACACCTTACACAAAAATAAACTCAAAATGGACTGAAGACCTAAATGTGAGAGCTGAAACTAAAAATCCTAGATGAGAACATAGGCAATAATTTCTCTGATATTTGTTATAGCAACAATTTTTTTTTAGATATGTCACCTGAGGCAAGGGAAACAAAAGCAAAAATAAACTATTGAGATTATGTTAAAATAAAAAAGGTTTTTCACTGTGAAGGAAATCATCAACAAAATGATAAGGCCACCTACTGAATGTAAGAAGATATTTTCAAATGATGTTTTTAAAAAAAAAAAACATGCAGACGTCCACATATACATGAATTATCAGAGAAACATATCAAAACCACAATGAGATATCATACTATACCTGTCAGAATGACTAAAATCAAAACAAGAAATAACAATTGTTGGCAAGGATGTGGAGGAAAAAGAACCCTTGTACACTGCTGGTGGGGAATGTAAATTGGTACAGCCACTGTGGAAAACAGTATGAAGATTCTTAAAAAAATTAGAAATAGAAATACCATATGATCCACTAATTCCAGTACTGGGTATTTACAAACCAAAGAAAATAAAGCACTAATTTGAAAAGATATATACATCCCCATCCTTATTGCAGAATTATTTACAATAGCCAAAGTATGGAAGCAACCTTAGTACCCATCAACAGACAAGTGAATAAGAAATATGTTGTAAACACACACACACACACACACACACACACACACACACACACACAAGAATAATATGCAGCTGTAAAAATGGATGAGTTTTTGTCACTTGGGACAACATAGATGGACCTACAAGATTATTATGTTAAGTGAAAGTCAGACGGGGCACCTGGATGGCTCAGTGAAGCATCTGTCTTCAGTTCAAGTCATGATCCCAGGGTCCTGGAATCAAGCCTGTATCAAGCTCCCTGCTCAGTGGAGAGCCAGCCCATTTCTCCCTCTCTCTCTACTGCTCCCCCTGCTTATACACTCTCTCTTTCTCTCTCTGCCTCTCTCTCACTCTCTCATCAAATATATAAATTTATAAAATCTTAAAAAAAGAAATAAGGCAGACAAAGAAAGACAAATACCTATTATTTCACTTACATGTGGAACCTAAAAAAATGAATAAACAATGAAAAAGTGAAATCGGATCTATAAATATAGAGAACAAACTCATGGTTGCCAGAGGGGAAGAAGGTGGAGTATGGGAAAATGGGTGAAGGGGAGTGGGAAACACAGGTTCCAGTTAAGAAATGAATAAATCATGGTGATGAAAGGCACATTGTAGGGAATATAATCAATGATTTTGTAATAGTATGATATAGTGACAGATGGTGGCTGAAATTGTGGTGAGCATAGAATAATGTATACACCTTGCAAATCGCTATGTTGTACCCCTAAAACTAATGTAATATTCTGTATCAGCTATACTCAAACATTTTTTTTAAGAATCATCAAACTTCGGGGCGCCTGGGTGGCTCAGTGGGTTAAGGCCTCTGCCTTCGGCTCGGGTCATGATCCTAGGGTCCTGGGATCGAGCCCTGCATCTGGCTTTCCACTCAGCGGGGAGCCTGCTTCCCTTCCTCTCTCTCTGCCTGCCTCTCCACCTACTTGTGATCTCTCTCTGTCAAATAAATAAATAAATAAATCTTTAAAAAAAAAGAATCATCAAACTTCAACATATATCAATAGAGACTTTGCAATTGGAATAATAGGGAAAGGGGGATAAAAGAAAAATGAACTGAGCCCAAAATAAACATGGGATATGATTAATGCACTGATACAATGGAAATACCAGAAAAAAATTGGATATACAGGAAAGGAAAATAAAATTCAAAGAAATAATGTCAAAAAATTTCAAACAATTTGAAGTAAGATGAACTAAAGAAATTCACACCCAGAGACATCATAGTAAAAATATTGAAACATAAAACAAAGAGAAAATCTTGATGGTAGAAAGAAAAAGTTTAATTGCCATGCACAAGACAAGCCTAGTATTACAGTTGAGTTTTCATCAGGAACAGTGGAGGACAGAAGGAAATTGGATGACATATTTAAAGTGCGAGGGAAAAACCTGTCAGTCAAGAATCTTATATCCATTAAAATTATTTGTGAAAGGAAGTCAAAATAAATACATTCCCCCAAAGAAACAAAAACTGAGATAAGTCATTGTTAGCAGATGTGCCTTACAGAAATAATAAACATTATTCAGAATAGAAATAAATAACCCAGAGATTAATTTTAACTCATTAAAAAAACAGCAAAGGTAAATATAAAAGAGTATAATTGGTTGTTTCCTTTCCTTTATTTTCTTATTGATTTAAGGAGCAATGATTATTGTTTCTATAAAGTACAGAAATGTCATATATTTGACAATAATGGTATTGATACAAACAACCAAAAATAACTCAAGAAGATGGAGAAAATTTGATTGAACTTAAACAAGGAAAGAAACCGATTAGCAATTTTTTTTGAGTTCCAACAAAGAATTTCAGGCATAGATGGATTTACTAGTGTCTTCTACCAATTATTTAAAGAAAAATTACTGAAATCCTTCACAACATGTTCCAAATCATGAAAGAGGATGGAACACTTCCCACTTAATTCTATGAAGTCAATTTAATGCCAACATCAAAAACCAGAGAAATGTGTAACTACAGCCCAATACACTTATGAATATAGACAAAAATATTCTCAACATAATACTAGCAAAGCAATTCCAGCAATATATAGCAACATATAGCAATTCCAGAAACATACACTATTACCAAATGGGACTTACCCCATGAATGTAGAGTTTCTTTACAATATAAAATTAAATCAAAGTAATACCCTGTGTCAATAAAATAAAGGGCAAAATCATTATCTCAATTATTATCTCAGTAGATACAGGAAAAAAAGTGCCCTCAACAAAAGAATTTAACAAACTAGGTACAGAAATGAACTTTCACTGCCTTATAAGAAGGATCAATAAAAAGCCCAGAACTATCATCAGATTTAATGGTGAAATGCTGAATGCTTTTTAATATCAGGAAATAGATAAGGATGTCCACTTTTTCCACTTTATTCCACATTTTACTGGACTATCTAGACAGAGAAACTATGCAAGAAAAATAAATAATATGCATCCATATTGAAAAGAAAAAAGTAAAACTATATCTGTATGTGACATAATATTGTATATGGAAAATACTAAGTAACTCACATAAAACTATTAAAAATACTGAATGAGTTCAGCAAAATTTCTTATATATACAAAATCCTGAATAATGCACTAGACCAGTATTAGAAATAAGTTCAGGAAGGAAATAATAAACAAGTTCAGCAAGTTCACCAATTGTGTCAAAATTGATTATACTTCTATAAGTTAATGATGAACAATCTAAAACTGAAGTTAAGAAAACAACTCCAGGGACGCCTGGGTGGCTCAGTTGGTTAAGCAGCTGCCTTCGGCTCAGGTCATGATCCCAGCATCCTGGGATCGAGTCCCACGTCGGGCTCCTTGCTCAGCAGGGAGTCTGCTTCTCCCTCTGCCTCTTCCTGCCACTCTGTCTGCCTGTGCTCATTCTGTCTGACAAATAAATAAATAAAATCTTAAAAAAAAAAAAAGAAAAAAGAAAACAACTCCATTTATGATGCGATCAAAAAGAATAAAATATTTAGCAATGAACTTACCAAGATAAGTATAAAGCCTGCATACTAAAAGTATAAAATGTTATTGAAAGGAATTATAGAACAAATTAAATGAAAACCTATCTAATATTCATGAATTATGTGATTTGAAATTGTTTAGATAGCAACCCTCCCCAGTTGATCTATAGATTAAAAACAAAATTCCAACTGGCTTTTTTTTTTTCAGAAATTGACACAATGATTCTAAAATGCATATGAAAAGTCTAGGGCATCCTGTAGTCAAAACAGTCTCCCAAAACGGGTACCAAAATTGTCCAGTGATGGATGAATGAATAAAGAAGATATAGCATATACATACAATGGGATATTACTAAACCATAAAAAATAATAATATCTTGCCATTTGCAACATGAATAGGCCTAGAGGATATTATGTGAATAATATATAATAACATATTATATAATATATAATATATACTAATAATATAATATAACATAATATGTCAGACAAAGACAAATACCATATGATTTCACTCATATTGCTATCTAAAAAACAAACAAATGAAGAAAGAAATAACCAAACCAAACAAAACACAGATTGTTAAATACAGAGAACAAATTGATGGCTGTCAGAGAGGAGGTGGGTGGGAGGATGGGTGAAATAGATAAAGGAGATTAAAAGATACATAATTCCTGTTATAAAATAAGTAAGCCACAGAGATGAAAAGTATAGCATAGGGAATATAGTCAATAATATTTTAATAATGCTGTAGGGTGACAGATGTGGACTACACTTACAGGATGAGCACTAAGTAATGGATAGAATTGTTGAATTTATATATTCTATATCTGAAACTAACATAATACTGTATTTTAATTATCTTCAATAAAAAATAAAATAAAGTTAACACATTCAGTATCATTAGCCATCAGGGAAATTCAAATCAAAACCACATTGAGATACCACCTTACACCAGTTAGAATGGAAAAGAATTGACAAGGCAAGTAACAACTGTTGAAGAGGATATGGAGAAATGGGAACCCTCTTACACTGTCAGTGGGAATGCAACTTAGTACAGCCACTTTGGAAAACAGTGTGGAGGTTCCCCAAAAAGTTAAAAATAGAGCTACCCTATGACCCAGGATTGCACACATGGGTATTTACCACAAAGATACAAATGTAGTGATCCAAAGGGGCACATGCACCACCATGTTTATAACAGCAATGTCCACAACAGCAATGTCCATAATAGCCAAACAATGGAAAAAGCTGTAATGGCCTTCAACAGATGAATGGATAAAGAAGGTGTGGTCCCTATATACAATGGAATATTACTCAGCCATCAGAAAGGTTGAACAGCCAACATTTGCACTGATGTGGATGGAACTAGAGGGGATTATGCTAAGTGAAATAAGTCTAACAGAGAAAGACGATTATCATATAGTTTCACTTATATGTAGAACATAAGGAATAGCATAGAGGATATTAGAAGGAAAGGAAAAGTAAAGGGGGGATTGGAGTGAGAGAAGAACCATGAGATACTGTGGACTCTGAGAAAGAAACTGAGGGTTTTATAGGGGAGGGTTTTGGAGGGATGGGTGAGCCTGGTGATGGGTATTAAGGAGGGCACATATTGAATAGAACACTAGGAATTATACGTAAACAATGAATCTTGGAACACTACATCAAAAACTAATGATGTACTTACTGTATGGTGACTAACATAACATACTAAAATTAAAACAAAAACAAAAAGAAAGAAACAATAAATAACAACAAAAACGTGGAGCACTCAGCCTTCAGCAAATGGGAGAGGAGGATGCTCTCCTGTACAAAGTTCTCTGAAGTCTTTTGAACTTCGGAAAACACTTTAAAAAATGTATAGCAACCAAGAAAACACAATCAAGAAGAAGCTACGTCCAAAACCACAGGAAAGTTTTGTGATGTTTTATTCAGCCTTCCCTCATTCTCTCCCCAGGACAACCATGATATTGAACACTGGCAGACCAGTTCTCAGTTCCTTCTTTCAAACCAGATGGAAAAGCTCAGGTTTCCTTTGCAAATATTACATATATATGTCCTAACTTGTCAGAGGACTACCTAAAATTTTGGACTCCATCAAAATTTTAAAAATTATAATGCAAATTAAATCTTCAAAGAAAGTTAAAAACAACAAAGAAAATGAGAGTAGTACTTGAAAATTAAATGTCTCTTAAGGACTTTTACTCATAACATGCAAAGAATATTTAAAAACCAATCAAATAACTCAATAATAATGGGCAAGGGATATGAATCAATATATCTTTAAAGAAGATATATAAGTGGTCAATAAGTGCATGAAAAGATGTTTACTATCATTAATTAAAGTCATGCATATCAAAACCACAATGAAATATTGCTGCACATCCACTAGAATGATTAAAATGAGAAAAACATGTGAGATCAAGTGTCGACAAAGGTTGGAGAAATCTGAACCCATTTTACAATCGCACCTATATTGCTGGTGCGATTGTAAAATGGTGCAGCCATTTTTAGATGCTAAATATGTATTCAACATATGTCCCAGCAATTCCACTCCTGGGTACATACTCAAAAGAAATGAAAGCACATGTACACACCAAACTCGTGAATAATGTTTTCACTCTTCATAATAACCAAAAATTTAAAGAAACTCAAATGTCCATCAAGTCATGAATGAATGAATAAAAGAATAATGTATTGATACATGCTACAAAATGGGTGAATTTTTAAAACATTTTCTAAATAAAAAGACACTAGTCAGAGAAGACCACATATTATATGATTCCATTTCTATGACATGTCCTAAATAGTGAAATCCACAACAAAAGTAGGTTAGTAGTTGCCTAGGGTAGAGGAGTATGGGGGCAAAAGAAGAATAAATGCCAATGAGTTTCATATTGCTTTAGCAGTAATGAAAATATTCTAAAACCAATTAAAATGATCATTGTACAACTCTGGTTAATATAAAGAAACCATTAAATAGTTCAATTAAATAGATCATTCCTTTTTTGGGTGTTGAATTTTAAATTATTTATGTATTTTGGATACCAACACTGTATGATATTTATTATTTGAAAGTATCTTCTCACATTGTATAGGCTGCCTTTTAGTTTTTTTTTTAATTAACATATATTATTTTTTTAGGAGTGCAAGTCTGTGATTCATCAGTCTTACACAAATCACAGTGCTCACCGTAACACAACCCTCCCCAATGTCCATTACCCAGCCACACCATCCCTCATCCACCCCTCCACTCCAGCAACCCTCAATTTGTTTCCTGAGATTAAGGGTCTCTTATGGTTTGTCTCCCTCTCTGGTTTCATTTTATTTCATTTTTCTCTCCCTTCCCCTATGATCCTCTGTCTTGTTTCTCAAATTCCTCATATCAGTGAGATTATGCAATAATTGTCTTTCTCTGGTTGACTTATTTCATTTTGCATAATACCCTCTAGTTCCATCCATGTCACTGCAAATGGCAAGATTTTATTGATGGCTGTATAATATTCCATTGTAAATGTATATCACTTCTTCTTTATCCATTCATCTTCTGATAGACATCTAGGTTCTTTCCATAGTTTGGCTATTGCAGATATTGCTGCTATAAACATTCAAGGACACTACACTACAAATATATTCACTACATTTGTATCTTTGGGGTGAACACCCAGTAGTGCAATTGCTGGGTTGTGGGGTAGCTCTATTTTCAAAATTTAGAGGTTATAATAAAATTATATTGTCTATATACCTATATATCTATATGCCTATAGATACATAGGTATATATAGATATAGTCTATATATGTCTATATGTCTAGATATCTATATCTATCTATCTATCTATCTATCTATCTATCTATCTATATTGATACTGTTTTCCAGAGTGGCCATATCAGCTTGCATTCCCACCAACGGTGGGAAAATCTTCTCCATATCCTTGCCAACACCTTTCTTTTCCTGACTTGTTAATGTTACCTATTCTGGCAGGTGAGAGGTGGTATCTCATTGAGGTTTTGATTTGTAATTCCATGATGCTTAGTAATGTTGAGAACTTTTTCATGTGTCTGTTGGCTATTTGGATATCTTCTTTGCAGAAATGTTTGTTCATATTTTCTGCCCATTTCTTATTTGGATTATTTGTTCCTTGGGTGTTGAGTTTGAGAAGTTCCTTATAGATTTTGGATACTAGCCCTTTATCTGATATGTCACTTGCAAGTATCTTCTCCCATTCTGCCAGTTGTCTTTTGGTTTTGTTGACTGCTTCCTTTGCTGTGGAAAAGTTTTAATCTTGGTGAAGTTCCAATAGTTCCTTTTTGCTGTTGCTTCCCTTGCCTTTGGGGATGTTTCTAGGAAGAAGTTGCTGTGGCTGATGTCGAAGAGGTTGATGCCTGTGTTCTCCGCAAGGATTTTGATGGACTCCTTTCTCACATTGAGCTCTTTCTTCCATTTGGAGCCCATTTTTGTGTGTTGTGTAAGGAAATGGTCCAGTTTCATTTTTCTGCATGTGGGTGTCCAATTTTCCCAACATCATTTGTTGAAGAGACTGTATTTTTTTCTATTGGACATTCTTTCCTGCTTTGTCAAAGATTAGTTGACCATAGAGTTGAGGGTCCATTTCTGGGCTCTCTATTCTGTTCCATTGATCTATGTGTCTGTTTTTGTGCCAATACCATACTATCTTGATGATTATGGCTTTGTGATAGAGTTTAAAGTCTGGAATTGTGATGCCACCAACTTTAGTTTTCTTTTCCAACATCCTTCTGGCTATTCGGGGTCTTTTCTGGTTCCATACAAATTGTAGGTTTATTTGTTCCCTTTTGTTGAAAGAAAGTTGATGGCATTTTGATAGGGATTGCATTATATGTGTACATTGCCTTAGGTAGCATAGACGTTTTCACAGTATTAGTTCTTCTGATCCATGAGCATGGAATGTGTTTCCATTTCTTTGTGTCGTTCTTAATTTCTTTCATGAGTATTCTATAGTTTTCCGAGTATGGATTCTTTGCCCCTTCAGTTAGATTTATTCCTCAGGATCTTATGGTTTTGTGTGCAGTTGTAAATGGGATTGAGTACTTGATTTCTCTTTTTTCTGTCTTGTTGTTGGTGTACAGAAATGCAACTGCTTTCTGTGCATTGATTGTATATCCTGACACTTTACTGAATTCCTGTATGTGTTCTAGCAGTTTTGGGGTGGAGTTTTTTGGGTTTACTACATTAAGTATCTTATCATCTACATAGGGAAAGTTTGATTTCTTTGCTGGTTCAGATGCCCTTTATTTTATTTTATTATTTTATTTTATTTTATTTTATTTTATTTTATTTTATTTTATTTTATTTTATTGTTCCTGTTGTTGTTGACTGATTGCTGAGGCTAGAACTTCTAGTACTAGGTAGAATAGCAGTGGTGATAATGGACGTCCCTGCCATGTTCCTGACCTTAGGGAAAAAGGTCTCAGTTTTTCACCATTGAGAATGATATCCATTATGGGTTTTTCATAGATGGCTTTGATCATATTGAGGTATGTACTCTCCATCCTTACACTGTGAAGTTTTTTGATCAAGAAAGGATTCTGTACTTTGTCAAATGCAATTTCTGCATCTATTAAGAGTATCGTATGATTATTGTTCTTTATTAATGCATTGTATCAAATTGCTTGATTTGCGAATGTTGAACCAACCTTGCAGAACAGAAATAAATCCCACTTGTTCATGGTGAATAATCCTTTTAAGGAACTGTTGGATCCTTTTGACTTGCATTTTGGTGAGAATTTTTGCATCCATGTTCATCGGGAACATTGTTCTGTAATTCTCCTTTTTGATGGAGTCTTTGTCTGGTTTTGGGATCAAGGTAATGTTGGCCTCATAGAATGAGTTTGGAAGTTTTCTTTCCATTTATATTTTTTAGAACAGTTTCAGGAGTATAGGTATTAATTATTTTAGAATGTTTGGTAGAATTCTTCTGGGAAGCCTTCTGGTCCTGGGTTCTTGTTTGTTGGGAGATTTTTGATTACTGCCTCAATTTCATTGTTGGTTATGGGTCTGTTCAGGTTTTCTATTTCTTTCTGTTCAGTTTTTGTAATTTACAAGTCTCTAGGAATGCATCTATTTCTTCCAGATTGTCTACTTTGCTGCTGTATAGTTGCTTATGATATGTTCTTATAAATGTTTGTATTTCCTTGGTGTAGGCTGTGATCTCTCCTCTTTCATTCATGATTTCATTAATTTGAGTCCTTTTTTTTTCCTTTTTGATAAGTCTGGCCAGTGGCTTATCAATCTTATTTATTCTTTCAAAGAACTCACTTCTATTTTTCTTTATCTGTTCTACTGTTCTTTTGGTTTCTGTTTCATTGATTTCTGCTCTGATTTTTCTTATTTCTCTTTTCCTCCTGGGTTTAGGCTTTACTTTCCAGCTCCTTTAGTTATAGGGTTATGTTGTGTACTTGAGACCTTTCTTGTTTCTTGAGAAAGTCTTGTATTGCCATCTACTTTCCTCTTAAGACCATCTTGGCTGCATCCCAAAGATTTTGAAGAGTTGTGTTTTCATTTTCATTTGTTTCCATGATTTTTTTTAAGTTCTTTTATTTCCTTGTTGACCCATTCATTCTTTAGTGGGATGCTCTTTTTTTAATATTTTTTAAATTTCTTTCAGTGTAACAGAATTCATAGTTTTACACCACACCCAGTGCTCCATGTAATGCGTGCCCTCCATAATACCCACCACCAGGCTCCCTCAACCTCCCACTCCCCACCCCTTCAAAACCTTCAGGTTATTTTTCAGAGTCCATAGTCTCTCATGGTTCATCTCCCCCACAATTTCCCTCAACTCTCTTCTCCTCTCCATCTCCCCATGTCCTCTGTGTTATTTCTTATGCTCCTCAAATAAGTGAAACCATATGATAATTGACTCTCTCTGCTTGACTTATTTCACTCAGCATAATCTCTTCCAGTCCCGTCCATGTTGCTACAAAAGTCGGGTATTCATCCTTTCTGATGGAGGCATAATACTCCATAGTGTTTATGGACCACATCTTCTTTATCCATTCGTCTGTTGAAGGGCATCTTGGTTCTTTCCACA
>PISX010026655.1:0-24115 GCA_004024625.1 Mellivora capensis | reverse complement strand
GCAGGGATATGGGTTTTCTAAAACCGTGATGGCATCTCTTCCCCTTTCAATGCAGACTGATTTCCAGCTGCTCAGGACACCTGTGGTGCTTTTCTCTCGGATTTGCAATGATCGGAGACCTCAGGGGACGGGCTGCCAATTTTTAGCTGTGAGCTTATCAATGCTGGAGTCAGCTCAAAGTCAGCTCCGTCTGTCCCCAGCAGCACCTCACCTCCACCCCCACGCCCACTCTGATGCCGACTTCAAACCAAGAGGCAAAGTCAATAAAAATCAGAAGGATCACCGCACCGGATACTTAGCATCACTGCGGCGATCAAAAATGTGTCAGAGTGTCTCGGGGAAGACGGACGTGGGCTCGGATTAAGGAATTTTCCCCCTAAGAAACAGGCGCCTTTCTTCTTCAAAGCTCTAGTGTTTCAAAGTCTCCTAGGGAAAGAGGAGAAGTGGAGGTGGAGATGAAAATTGGGTTTTGAAGACGTGTTAATAAGTACGTCCTGGGAAGACAGAGAGACGCCTTCCACCACAATAACGCCTTTGCCCAGAAAGGGGCAGCTTCCCCGGCCTCTGCAGCGGCACAGAACCCCAAAGGTCAGGACTGTAGATGGCTGGGCGCAAGCCCTCCGCCGGCCTCGGGTGGGGAAACCAAGGCACGGCAGGGCAGGCGTCCACAGAGAGTGTGAGCCTGGCCAGGTGCCACCTGCTCTAAAGCTTGCCCGGCGCTAACTTCCAGTGCGACCATTTCCGCATGTCAGCTGAGCAGCAAAGCAGAGAGGAATCAGCCCGTTCCGTTTGTAAAGGGCCGTCAAGGGCTGGGAGCTCAGCCAGCCCAGATCCTGCAGGGGAGAGCTCGAAGCTGCGTGCGGGCTTTTCTGCACCATCGGATCTGATGCCTCGTGGCCCCACTCCCAGGGTCAGCCAAGGCCCCGCTGCTAATGCAGTGAGAGCTGTTTTCAGAGACAGCAGGCCAGGCCTAGGTCCCAGCCGCCTTGCCCCCAAGGTGACCTTGGGACCTAGAAGACCTTCTCCTCTCCAGCTTGTTCATCTGTTGCCGTGGCTTTCCAACTCCCAGCCAGGAGTGCCACTGGAATACAGCACTGAGGCGCTCCCCATCACTTTCAGAGAAATAAGACGACCTGAGATGAGCTGCTCACCCCTGCCCCACATCCAGGGACAGGGGCAGGCTGCAGGGCCCTGGGTCCCCTCCTTCCCTCAGTTGCTGGGCCCTCCAGATCCAGGGCTCACAGAAACCTCGGGACCCAATGTGAGGGGCATCCCCTGGTCCCAGGAGTGGGACAAAGGGGTAGCGATCTGCCCCATGAGCCCAGGGAAGCAGAGCCAAGCATGGAAGAGAGTCTGCTGACCTCAAGAAGCTTCCTGACCCGGCTCTGGTTCTCTGTCCCTAGGTTCATTACACATTTCATGGACTTCCCATCAAAATTCCATGAGAGCATTTCTGCAACTTGACAGAAAGTTTCCCAAATTTCCCAGGAAAAATAAATAGCTAAGAAGAGCTAATGAATGTTGCACAAAGGGACATTCATAGAGAAGAGACGCTCGTGTCCAATACTATTCACAGGAATTAAAGCAGCGTGGCGGAGCAGTGAGGATGGGCCTCAGGATGAGACTTCCGGAGACAGGTGTACAGAAATGGAAGATTTCGGGGGGGAGATGAGCCGCTGACCTGCAGTCATTTCAAGACCAACAAAGCCCAAATTGCTCCTGTCCCGTAGCATACACCAAAATAAACAGAGGCTTAGGAAGCGCAACAGGAAGACATCAAATAAAATCATGAAACTTGTGGTGGAACAGAAAGGAGGAGACGGTTTATCTCACCTCAAAGCCAGATCTTTAGGAGAAATAAAAAAGGAAACAAATTCATAGAAAACATTTATATATCAGAATGCATTCAGGTAAAAAACCCAAAATGTTCTTCAAAATTACAACAAACAGAACCCAGAGGAAAAGCAAGCAAAATTCACAACGGTGGGTAAGAGTTAGTGTTCTCAATATGTAAAGTGTTCTTGAAACCAACAAGAAAATAAAATAAGGACCCAAACTGCAGTCTGCAGTATGAACAAAGACGGGGGGTCTGAGGATTCATCAGAGGAAAAGTAAGCACATATATATACACAACGTACTGCATATAATATTTATTACAGGCAACATATAATGTATAGTATGAATATTTTGGTAACTCATATGTAAATGCCTTCAGTAGTAATCAGGTGCATATGACTTACACAGTGAACTAGTTTTTACATCTTTATTTTCTTATAAAGGACCTTTTACCTTAAACAGGCTTCTAGAACAGTCACGACAGCAGCCTGAGGAGGGAGAACCAAAGAGCCGAGCAACCCCGACTCTCCCCGTTGGACCGTGATACTCACTCGCACAAAGTACGTGTTGCTGATGATCAGAGACTCGACTTCAACCTGACGTCCCTTATCCAGGACATCTGGTGACCCTCCACCTACAGCAGCCACTCCACCCAGTCCCCCACTCTAGCTTCCAGAGAGGGGAGCACAGGACTTGTACAGGCTGCGGGGGTCAGGGGCCGGGGTACTGATGGGCGACCCACCAAAGTCCTAGGGGCCCATGCCCTCCCTGTCCAGGCCCAGTGGAGACCCGTCCACCTGCCTCAGACCCCGTTCACAGAGGTGCAGATTCTTCCCGCCGACGGCCCGCAGGCCAGGGACCAGGGACCCCCCCCACCTCCTCATGGCGGCTCCTTGCCAGCCAGCCTGGGTTGACGCCAAAGTCCCATCCTCAGAGCCAGCTTCCTGGGAGGTGGTCTCTGTCCACTGAGGGCGGTTCCCCAGCAAAGAGTGGCAGCTGGTGGCTGTTGGCATCCTTAGCATGACCTGGGGCGGGGCGGGGGGCGCTCCGTAGAAGTGATCTGTGTGGACATCATGGCCTCGTCCAACCAGTGACCTTTCAAGACCAGCAATAAACGCTCCCAGACGAGCACGAGCCAACAGGCTCATGGGGGGTGGGCGATGGCGCTGGGACCACAGGGACCAGCTGCCCCATCATCACTAGGACCATATTTATCTCAAGGGGGAGGGTGCCGTGATGATGAACCGGGGAGCACTTTGCACGGGTAGGCTTACCTCTCGGTGCCCCACGGCCGGAGGACAGCTTTCCCCAAGACGTACCGTGGAACCGCGTAGCTAGGATGTCCTGGAATCCCTGCTTCCCAACACACGCAGGAAACAAAGGGGATCCCCCACTGTGGCCCGAGTTCTCCACAGACATCCAGGACGGCCCGTCTCCCGAGTCCCCTCCTGTGGCGTGCCCAGGGCCTCCCCACAACTCCCGGACTCCTTCTAGCAGGCCCGCAGGAGTCTGCCGGTGAGCACAGCCAGGTGAGATCTGACCGCAGAGATGCCGCTACTGTGCTCCGGTGGAGAGACCGGCGTGTGGCAGGTGCAGCAGAACCGGGGCGATCTTCCGGGAGTCCCACCGAGGCGCTAAAGGCAGCGAGGCCACAGGGGCGGCCCTTCCCCCGGAGCTGCTGTTAAACGCGGGGTCTGCCCCCGAGCTTCCAACAGCTCTGAAGGCATTTGATGTCCCGATTCAAAGACCCCTCTCGAAACATCTCAAGCCCCTTCTGAATGCTTTACGGAGCCCTGACAGATACGCCTCCCAGCATTCCTCCCGACTTCCAAAACACAAGAACCATCACAACATGCAAAACAGGTTCTGAACTAAGGACCTTCAGCCGAACACACCACTGAGACGTCGGCACCATCTGTGCAAAGCAGGTCGAGGGTGAGCCCGAAGGCAGCCAGCCTCATCGGAGGAGGACGCCTCCACGCAGGGGGACGTAGCCCGTGGTGCGCCCTCGTGAGCAGCAGTCTCTGGAAGTGGGAGGCCCCTAGAGCTGGAGGAGGACTCGGGGTGTGACATCGCCCGTCACCTGTCTTGCAAACTTTCTGACGTAGTTACCTGGACACGGCAAGCCGGTCCTTTCCGAATCCCTGCCACCACAGGGGCTGGAATCACGCAGATGCCCGGGCCGTGCTCTGGGGCATGGACGAGTGTTGTCCTCTGTTAGAGTGTGTAGGGACACACCGTGCTACCTGGCCAGACAGACTTCAACTTGAGCGTCCCCAGAGAAGAGGAGCTTCTTGACCAGCACATACATGATAGTCTAGTTCCAAAGATATACCAGGTCCCTGACTCCCATCTTCATGACCATGTGGATGATCATGACCAGCCTGGAACTTGGGCTTCCTCTGGGTCCCTCCCCAGGGCCTGCACACTGACCTTGCTGGAGATGTTGCTGCCTGGCTCCTGGGCAGCGTCACTGTGAAAACCACTTCTGATGTCCATCCCTGCCAGCAGCCACTTTGTGTGAATGACCACACCCCACTCCAAGAACAGGACCGGCCAAAGTGGGCACGAGGCATGAGATGGACCAACGCCCAGAGTGTCGTCACTGCTGGCATCATCCCAGGTCCCGGCACGGACATCCAGGCAGCAGGCCTCCCTCACACGGCTCTCCAGACTCACTGCAGAGACCCCAGATCACATAAGGAGCAAAGATGCGATCAGACATTAACGAAACGCTGGTCTGACAGCCCGGCTGTTGTTGCACGAGGCAAGATGAGACTCCCAATAATTTAAAATCCAGGTAATCATAAGCATGGGATAGAAAAGCAAGGGCAAAACCCCCAACCCTTTAAATAGGGCAGGACATTGCATCTGGGTGAGCTAAGACATGGTGGCCTGCGAGTGGCCAGAGCAAGAGGTTCAAGGTGACAGAGTTAGAAAGTGAGGGGCATCTCCAGGGCTCTCTGAATGACCTGCCTCTACTACCGTCCTATGAGCAGTGGTCTCGCCCGGCACCCACAAGCTGATGGGATCCCAAAGCCATCCTGATCTCGTACATATGAAGCCCTAAAGGGCTGTGTGAGTGCCGGCCGCCTGTCCTCAGAAAAGCCCTGCTACCTGGATGGACGGTAGGCTCAGAACACAAGATTTGGAGGATCGTGTCTCCCTGGAGCCTGGGATGTGGATCACGGTTGTTGGCGGAAGGAGATGGTTTTGCTGCCATGCTGTGGACTCCAGGCACCATCGGCTCCTTTGCCCTCATCCCGGCGCCTGTAGCAACCCGCGCACCCCACCCTTCGTCCAAGAGACCAGGGCACCATGGAGCAGAAGTCACGGGTCGTGTGACTTGATGGCTGGGTCTCCTGTCTAGCGCGAGTCTCCGACTGCCGGGCCAGCGTCTTCCCCGCCGCTCAGGTTTGAACTCCTGGTTGTTGGCCACGGACACCGCCGTCTGGTCGCCACCATGAATCTTCGTGACTTCTGCCTTGAGTCACTGCCTCCTGCCTTTCTGCTTCACTCGCCCGAAGACTGACCCAGACAGAAGACAAGGAGCTTTCTCAACCTGCCTTCTTCTAGATTTCAGAGGGAAACCCGCTACCGTATCAAATCGGCCATTAGCCGACATGCACACTCCTTTTTAATAATTCTGGCTTTTCTTTTATAACTGTCGCCGTGCTTCGATCTTTTCTACGCGCACACGTGTTTTTGTCTTCTGTGGACACTCACACTTACTACACTTCCTTGGCGGCTCGTGCCCCAGCCCTGCACGCCCCGCTGTCTTGCTCACACTCTGATTTCATCGCCACGGTTTTACCCTTTCTGTATTATTTCCTCCCTGGCACCCCTGGAAGCAAAGGAAAAACCGCAGCGGCCCCCACTACGTCCGGGGGCGGGGAGTCTGACAGCTGTGAGCAGTGGCCTCACAGCTGGGGAACAGTGGCTCTCCACCGCCAGCCGCTCCTGACCTCCTCTGCCGGCTCATCCCACCGTCTGCCCACCCACGGCGAGGACCCCGTGACCGTGAAAGGTCCCCAGCTGCCCCCAGGGCAGCACCCCCGCCGCCCCCGGAGACACATTCCCATCAGCAGCTCCACGACTTAAGAACTCGACCGTTGGAGCACCTGGGTGGCTCAGTGGGTTAAGCCTCTGCCTTCGGCTCAGGTCATGATCTCAGGGTCCTGGGATCGAGCCCCGCATTGGGCTCTCTGCTCAGCGGGGAGTCTGCTTCCTCCTCTCTCTCTGCCTGCCTCTCTGCCTGCTTGTGATCTCTGTCAAATAAATAAATAAAATTTTTAAAAAAAATTAAAAAAAAAGAACTCGACCGTTTTAATTCACCTCTGCTCTGGTTTCCTCGCCCAGCAGACGGGCTTCACCCTAGAACTCACGAGGGAACCCGGGCTTCAGTGGCTGCGAAGACGGAGTCCATGATGGTAGGCGAGCTCTTGGCCTCATTCCTGGTGCAAAGTGAGCATTCGGGAAACGGCACCGGAGCGACCTTGGAGTTTGAGAGCGTGAGTCCCCGCTCAACGCCGGCTGACTTATTCTCGGCTCTCCTGATGGCCTCAAGCAGAGTGGACATTGCCTGGTTTTCAATAACATCACACGGTTAATCGTGAACATCTTACAGCGTCCCTGAGGGCGCGGCCGAGCATCACATGCCCAACCCCTCCCCCCCATTCCTTCCAAAACCCAGCACGGGTTCGGTGCACAAATATCAGGAGGCCCATGTCACCCATGACGGCAGGTCTCCCTGGAACACCAGCCATGACGCCCAGATCTGCGTTTTAGGGTGTCTGAGGTTCCAGAGCAAAGACTGTGCGGCTGGTACATCGGCCCGGGCCCATGATCTCCATAGCTGATGACAAAAGAAAAACAAACTAATCAACCCTTCGCAAACTTCCCTCTAATCAATCACATATTTTATGGTTTCATTAGCTATGGGGCCAAACTCAGCCATCATATTTAATTCCTTGCATATTGATTTATAAAGAACAGTTTATGGCTGCCTGCTCGTTAGTGGGGTGAGATAGGGCTCCTGCTGTAGTTTAATCCCTGCTTATAATTAAACCGCATTAGGACGTCCGAGAGAACACAGGACCCTCCGTGCCCCTGATGAATGGGGCGGCAGCTCCAGCTCATAACCTTGGCAGACGCCTGCTTCTCCCTTCATCCCTCACCCGGCGGTCCCAGGCCTTCCCCTGGACATGGACAGCTCCAGGGAACGTGTTAGTGTTTGACCCCGTTACCCCCAATGCCCTCGACATCAGAATCGCCCCCGCCGCCGCCGTGCGTAAGGTCCCATCTGTGTCATCACTCTGTCACCCTCACGGCCGCCACCTCGCCCTTCCTCCACCGTCGTGGGCCTCCCTGGCCCTTTCCCGCACAGAAAAGAGTGGAGTAGTAAAGTCCCACAAGAAGGAAACTGAGAGGTCCAAAATTCTGGGATACTGACCATCGGAGGCGAGAAGAAGGGATTTTTATAGCTTACGTTAAAAAAAACTTTTTTAAACCATAGTAAATATCAAAAATCTTTTTTAAAATTGTCTTTTGGAGTTGTAAGAACCAGCATATTTTAAGTACAGGGGAAAAAAAAAAACATATGGATGCTGTTAATTTAGGAAGAAAGATTGATGCTGTAAAAACTAGTTTTCCCACCAAAAAAAAAAAAAAAAAAGATGAAGTTTGCCCAGTGATAAGGAGGAGGAGGAAACAGAGATGGGACATGGGACTTGGAAATCTGAGGGTCCCGGGAGAGGGAGGAAGAGGCACCCCCGCCCCCCAGCACGAGCATATGGACTGGCATCCAAGTGCTGGCTGAGAGCCAGGAGGGACCCCGGCTCATGGAGTTCTGCCCAACCCCGCCCCCACCCCCAACCTCCGTGACCCGCAACACCAGAGGGACGAAACCCCTCAACGTGCCCAGGACGTGGGGTTCTCTTCGCCAACCAGGGAGTGACCCAGGCAAATGAGGGCGAGCGGGGTGCCCATGGTGGGTGGCCAGGTCTGCCTCTGGTAATTGCTCAGTTATCACAAGGGAATTGAGGGGGAGAAGAGAAAAGTAAGCAGCCGGGCCAGTGAAGGGCGAGTGAGGTCGGGAGGTGGGGACAAGTTGTCACCCGGGACTGGAAAACTGCAGCCACTCGTCCCCATGAGTCCAGGGACCTGGATGGCCACAGGAGTAAGCCGGGCTATGGGGGCTCAGGAGCCACGTGGGGACAGCACGACCGGGTGGGGAAGGGGCACTTGGTGGCACTGGAGGGGGCCCAGGGGACCTGTCCTCACCACATCGAGCCCCACTTTGGAAGCAGTTCCTGGGAAAGGCAAGGGACCCTCCCTCCGGAGAGAAGGTGCGGGGTGCCTACGGTGCGGGAAAGACAGTGAAATAATCCTGAATGGAGTGAAGCGCGTGCGGCGACGGGGGGGTGATAGCGGGCGTCGGGAAGGTCTGACGGGAGCAGCAGAGCCACACCAGAGAGAAAAAGCCTGCAGACCTCACTCCAGACAAGTTTCACAACACAAAGTAAGACCTGTTTCCAAAGAGCAAGGGGCCGCCACGGTCCAGAGAAAAAGGAGGGTGTCCGGCAGTTCACACCGAGTCGGAGCCGAGCACACGCACCGTGGTCCGTCCTCACACAAGCCGACACGCTGGAAGGGCAGCGAAGTCCTTCCTCGCCCGGCCCTCCGGCAGGTGCCTGATTCCAGGAGAGAGACAGAGCTCCCCCACCACCTTCCAAGACCTTTCGTTTTCACGACACGACTGGCCGTCAGATACCAGAACGAGAGACAAATCGTTCTGAATTCCCAAAGCTGCGAGGAACAGGGTTCTGGCGAGAAGCGGAGACACCAGCCAACGGGCGGGCGTGAGAACCCACTCTGTTTCACTTGCAGACTCCAGACCGAAACCAGCGCGGGGCGCGTGAGCTCGTGATGGAAACCAAGAACGCGATCTCGACAGTGAGGAAAGAGCATCGCCAGCCCGGGAGGAGGGGAGCGGGAGGGGAGCGGGAAGCAGGAAGAGTACATCCCGGTGTCTCCGTATCTCGGTGGTGGTTCAACATGTACCATTCAAGGCTGATAATAGACCTGGAAATACAACCTTAAAAACATAAAGTAAAAGATCAACCCAAAAAAACTCTGCGCCAGGTCCAGACAGCTTCAAAGACGACTCCCGTCCTGTCCCTAAGGCAGATCGCCACACGCACTCGGACTCGGGACAGGGAACAGAAGGAGCTTCCAGACGGACTTTACAAAGGTGGGATTTCAGCGAAACTGCAGCCTCACAAAGAAAACACAAGAAAGATGCTGATCCCGCTTAGGAGTGAAGCGTCGACAAGCTCCATCGGAAAACCCCCACGTGTTAGGAAACAGGGTCTGGCAACAGAACAAAAGAGCCTCACGACACGACCCCGGGGAGTTTACTGCAGAAATTCAGGGATGACTCACTATTTAGAAAATCAAGTAAAATGAGTCTTTCTAATAATTGATCCACAGAGAAAACCCGTAGCATTAATGCCACAGATGCTGAAAGGCCTTGGAAGTGTATTTAATTCTGCTTCCGGTGGGTAAGACTTGGCATCAATGGATGTGGCCGAGCATTTTTCTCCTCCATGATTTCATTCCGCTCTCTTTATATGGGTGTGAAGAAAAATCTCCAATCATGGTTAAGTGAAGAAAAAGAAAATTCCGAAAATCATTACATGGAAAAGAGGAACAGAAAACTTCTGTTTCAGGAGAGAAACGCAGCGACCCTGCGCGCATGCACGTGTGTGAGCATGAACTACTTCTGTAATGAGAAGCAACAGGCATTTTTCCCGTATTTTGTTTGCATCTCCAAACTGCATCCCTTAGAACGAGTCTGTTTCTGTACACGAGGATTTTGCAATCATTACCATAGAGCCGTGGTTCTCAATCAGGGTCCGTCGTGCCCCGCAGGAGGCCCCTGGGAATGTCTGGAGACGTCCTGGGCTGTCAGACCCAGCAGGGGCGCTACGGGCATGAGTGTGTGGAGCCGGGGACGCCGCTCAAGGCCCCACCTGCCTGTTGACGTCCCCACTGTCCCTGTTGCCGAGGTTGAGAAGCCCGTGGAGAGAGTGGTCATTTCTCCGTTGGAGGTCCCTTCGAGGCAACCACAAGCATGTGGGGCTCAACTCAGGAAACCTAAGGCTCCCTCTGCCGCTCATTCGCCATCCAACTTGGCAGACCATCCTGCCATACGTAGCCCCACTTTTCTCGCCCACAGCCAGAGGTGATGGGATAGAGACGGGGTGCCCGTGTCACACCTGGGAAGCGCCGTGTCGACCCTCCACATCTCGGTTCAGAGTTGGAGTGGAAGAGGGGCCACTCAGAGCGCTGTCCCCAGAGCTCACTCTCCTGGCTGGAGAGGCGGCAGGGGACAGAGGTTCAGTGTGTGCTTAAGTGAGGAGACGGATGCCAGGAGGGAGCTTTTAGAAGAAAGGTGGGAGGCCAGGCCTCCCACACGCCAGGCCGAGAGATGACAAATGCCGCTGGGCTGCCCGAGCCCCGGGCAGCTTCGTCCCTGCGCTGACCCCAAGGGCCTCCCCGCTGCTCCTCGCCCAGGCTCCTTCTCCTCCCGGCAAGTGCACCGCCCACTTGGTTTCACCCAGGATGCCCAGCTGAGTCACACGTCTGGGGAGGGTCTAGCTGGGTAGACCCTTGCCCCTCACCTTGATTTTTCCTCTGCTTCTTTGGAGAGGTGGAGGGAACAGCTCCCAGTGATGAGCAGATATAATTCTTCAAGTTAACTCTTAACATGGATATGTTTTTCAATAGCCCCCAAAGAACATACCATATTGCTCATGGCAGGACCAGGATTAGGGGTCAGAATTCTGTCCACAAAACATCGACTGGTCACCATAGCACGCAACGTTTTCACACCGACATCAGGGAGATGGAGAGTGATTTCCTCTGACATAAAACCTGGGCCAGCATCCCTCCCCTCCGCGCCCCTGGGCTGTGGTTGTATCTGACTTGAAGCAGCCGGCAAGGCAGCCAAGTCCGGTTCTCCTGGTTACTTCCAGTGACAAAAATGCTTCCGAGAAAGCCAAAGAGTGTTTTGGGGGCGACAGAGCTCCTCTGGCATCCGACAGTGGGCTGGGGCAGTTAACATTCAGCTCTGAAGCTTTTCAGCTGAGAGCAGCCCCCGAAAGTACCTGAAAATGTAATATTCAAAGACACTTAACATTAACGTACGTTCGATAAAGCCAGTCGAGAATACGGACCCCATCTAGACATCATCTTCATCAGACAGGGAAATTAAATTAGATTTCCCCGATAACCAGCTTTGGTAAGCCCATCGGCACTGCGGGTGTGAGGCAGGGAACGGACTCATCCGGTAATGAAGCTGCTTGTGGAATTTCTGAGCCCGTGTGCAGGCCCCGGTCGGTCTCCCACTTCAGGTCAGAATCATAAAGCGCTGGCTTTCACCTGCCCCGGGGGTCACGCGGTCTAAGTCCCAGATCCACGTCTACCCCGCGGGCTGTCCTCTGGCTCAGCTGTCCAGCCTCCACCTGAGCAGTCCTGCCCCAGGGTGGGGAGCCCACAAAAGCCCAAAGCACCCCATTCCTGACAGAGTTTCTGTGACCAGACTTGCTTCAGATACCTCTGAGCTCACTTCCCAGTGAGGCCCTGAGTTTTAGGACTTCTGTGTTCTTCTCTGTATCATCCCATTTTAGAAGGAACCCCCTAAGTTGGTTTATTCAGAGCCCCCCACTTTTGATATCTGATGAGCCTCCTCGTCCCCAACGCTCCCAGACAAATCTGACCTCCCCAGCCAACCTTCAGCAAAAAAATCCCATAATCGATTGAGCCCAAATCCCGCCCACAAGCCAGGTTTCCTCTTAGTAACCTCCCGTCCACGGAGACCCGCGTCCACACCTGGGCTACAAATCCCACTCTCGCTTGTCCTGGAGCTGCGCCCGGGCTCTCTCTCCCACCGCAAGGCCCCATTTTACCAGCCCCCCGTGGAGCAAGCCTGCCTTCCATCTTTCACAAGCACCGTGAGCAGTTTCTGCCCTGACTTCCACACGAGGTTAACCCCAACTGGTACAAAACGGGTCCTCCACGGAGGCCAGTCCATCCCGGTCGTATTTGGGGTCCTTTGAGGCCACAAGAGGCAAGCCCACCTGCCACGTGCCCGCTCTGCACACTTCCAGAGGCTCCGTCGCTCGCCCTGTTTTCAGCTGTCCTAAGTAGCTCAGCCCTGACAGATGGGAACAGACGGATTTGTTCTGTCCTGGGCGACGACACAGCACGTCGGGACAGGGCGGGGGGATCTCCAAGAATGACGGTCCATCCTTGGGCTGGGGCTGGGGCCGGACCTGGGGGCAGAGCTCTGGTCAAGGTCAGAACATCTGCAGTCAAAACCGAAGCTCGCAGCCACGCCTGGCTCTGGAGGAGACCGGAATCCAGGTGGGCCGCGTGGTTCAGATGGCCCGAGCGAGCTATGGCCGGACCACGGATGTCTGCCGTGGACCTCGCGTCTCCCAGGACTTGGCCTCCTCAGGGCCGTCGGCCGTCTCAGACCAACGCTGCTATGGAAAGAATCGCCTTTGTGACTGTCCCTCACCTCTACCAAGCCCTGCCCCCAGCCCCAGCACCGTCCTTATAATGTCTTACTAGTTTAGTTAAAGGGGTACACGCTGCTTTATTTGAATGATTGTGCGTTATCCAGAGGCACGGAGGAAGAAGGAAGAAAAGAAACAATGAGAAGGGTAAAGATGAAAGGGAGGGGAGAAGGGGGAGATGCTGCAGGAGGTGGAGGAGAGGAAGGAGCGGGAGGGGAGGACAACGGCCCGAAATCGAGGAAGGCGTCCTCCCTGGGAAGCGCCTGGTCAGACCCCAGGCTGCCTGCAGCCTTCCTCCTGTGGCAGTGGAGGTGAGGGTCACGGTCCCGGAGGAGGTAGGTGCTCAGGGCCCGCTGGGGGAGCAGAGGTGGAGGCGGGCCCTCGTGCGCCTTTGGAGAGCTGAGATAAGGCTCTGCCCAGACCCTCGTGCCGGGAGGACCCGCCGCGGAGCCCCCCGGTGCCCCCGGCGCTCAGACCCGATTAGCGGGGCACTGCGATGCCCACTGACGCTCGTGAGGAAAATGCGCTCATGTTGATCTTCTCCCTTCAAGTAAATGCACTTTATCTACGTGAAGGAAGGATATTTATTTAGCATTTATTTAGCCTGGAAGCCCAGATGCCAAGCTCCAGCGGAGGGACGCCAACAGGCAATTAGTAACTACTCGACCACGAGTGGTTACAGCCAAAAGGAGATAATAGTGTCTCTGGGCACATGGTTGCCTTTTAAAGGGACGATACCCTTTCATCCTCTCCACGAACGAAGGGTAATCAGCTCCACACGGTGCTGGCTTGCTGCTAATTCCGTCCAGGGAGGCTGGGGACAAGGACACAGAGCTGTGGGGGCTTTTCCAGGTGACACCTCTCCTCCGCCGGCATCAGGGGTGGCGGTGGATGAAGCCGCCCGGTGGCGAGATGCCCCGGACTGCTGAGGCTGGGGGAGCCCAGGATAAAGGGGAGAGTATGTCTTAGGGTGCCTGGGGAGGACTTGACGACTGAGAGAAGCTGTAAATATTTACCAGCTGTGGCCTCTCTCTGCCGTTGTACAGAGCACCCAAGCGGTGGGACAGAAAGAACACGACCTCTGCATTTTGGTGAGTAATAACAGCAATTAATTACGTGCATTACTGTTGGCTGGCAGCCCCGTTCTCGATGCAACCCCCGCACTTGGTGCTTGTGGTCCCACGGGGTCCCTAACAAGCACAGGGCTCACGCGCAGATTCTGAGATGGGTCCTGCCGGTCGTCAGTGCAGGTGCAGGGCACCAAGCTCGAGACTAGAAATCCGTCTTTGGGCAGCCAGGCCGACGATGTATCCACCACGTCCCCTGCCAGCGCCCCGCAAAAAAAGAACAGCCTTCGCCTCCCCGGGAAGCATGTGCACACCCGTGCAGGCGCAGGAGCCCATCCGTAGGTAGACCCCACGGAAACCATCACTCGGAACAAGTCTCTCCCTCGCAGGAAACAGCCATACACCTCGCTCACCCTGATTACCCTCTTTGTGCCAAGCGAGGACACGTGTTTTCCAGAGGAAGCCAGTAGAGCTCTTTGGGGATGGCTTAAAAAATTGGGGGTTCCAGAAAGACCGAGGGAGGTAAGGAGAAAACAGAGCAAGAGCTAGAGAGAAGTGGGGCTGACACGGGAAGCCCGGGGAGAGGGGCTGAAACCTGGCCAGGTGCCTGGGTCCTAGCAGGGAGGTGGGCAAAGACTGAGCTGAGGCCAGACCCCAAGACACGATCGGAGCCCGCAGCTCAGGCATAAGCGGGTCTGCAAGGTGGTTTCCAGCAGCAACCTGTGTCCATGGAAAGGCCTGGAATCTCTGGGGGAGACCCCCAACTAGGGGTGTGGAAGCCCCTTCCCTACCAGGGTTAGCAGCTGCCCACACTTCCTGATGTCCCGGTCATAAAGGAAGCTCTGGAAATGCCCTCAGAAGCCCGGGCAGCAGCACGGTTGAACTTCCAGATGGCGCCGATCATTTAAAAATGGATGCCACTGGCGTTTTGCTGATTCAAACCCCCTTTATAAGGGTTCCTAATGTCTTCACGGACACCCCTCCCTGCCACCACCCAATCCTATTTTTTTTTTTTTTTGCCATAATTTCTAGTTTCTCAACCACAGACTCCACCTAGCGCTCACATCAGGGAAGACACCCACAGTGCGCCCTGGTCCCCCGTGTGCCTCCCTGCCTGGCCAGGGGCTCTGGGATCGAGGTATGCGGGGGTGGGCGGCAACTCAGGCCATGACCCAACGCTCACTCCGCGGCCTTCCTATGGGTCCCAGGCACCCTCACACCCTTTTACATCAATAACTCAACCCCCCTTCTCTTACGCTCTGTTGCAAAGCCCACAACCCAACGGTCCTCAGCCTCGCGTGGCTCTCCACGGCCTCCTGAATGCGGATAGCACGGCACGGCCCAGCAGTTGAAGCTCTCTGTGGATTTCCCCTGCCTCTTCCTTTATTCACACATGTACACAGCCACCCAAGAGACCTTCGAACCCTGATCTTCCATGAGACCCTGGGCAGGGTGCCCGGGGGAAGGGGCGGGGGCGGAAGGCAGATTTCAGGACGCCGATGGAACCAGACAGAGTGTGACGCAGACCACACCCTCAGCACCACGGGCTGTGCCCCGCAGAGGACCAGAACGCACAAAGACTGGATGGGCAGAGACAGGAAAGGATTAATTCTACCCACAGACGCACGGGATGTCCACAGAGGACCTGAAGTTTGAGATGGACCCTTGCCGAGGAGCAGGCATTGACCCTGACCACAGGGGTGAGGACGTTCCAGGAGGAGGGAGCAGCTTGCACAAAGGTTTGGAGAAGAGGGAGGGGGTCCGTCAGGCCTGACACCGTCTCCTAAGTCCATATGCTCCCTTCGGGGTGGGGCTCTGGACAGGGCTCACTAGCCTTCCCGGGCCTTCCCGTGCTTCCCGAAGACGCCCAGGCTCTCAGCAGCTCCTGGGAACTGACATTCACCCCCAGCTGCATGGCTCTGGCCAAGTCTTCACCCATCAAGGGGGTTCTGTGTCCTCCCTGGTAAAATGAGCAGATCGTGGAGTAAGATTAATGCATAAAAAGGATCTATTGAGGTATGGTTCATAGCCCACTCGATTAACCAGCGTGCTCCAGAAACAACTCCTTCCACCTGCCCAGGATAAGACGGACACAACTACGGTGTAGAAAATCTTCAGAAAGCTTAGAGGGGACGCCTGGGGGGCTCAGGGGGTTAAGCCTCTGCCTTCGGCTCAGGTCATGGTCTCAGGGTCCTGGGATCGAGCCCTGCATCGGGCTCTCTGCTCAGCAGGGAGCCTGCTTCCTCCTCTCTCTCTGCCTGCCTCTCTGCCTGCTTGTGACCTCTGTCAAATAAATAAATAAAATCTTTAAAAAAGAAAGAAAGCTTAGCGAGGCACATAAATACAGATCCCTAGTGCTGGTATTATTGCTGCCAGAATCATTCTCCTCCCCACCAGATATCAGTCCATTCACAGCAATCCCACCAGTGCTCATGCGTTGTCTTCGGTGGGACCAGAAGAAAATTAGAGCAGGGTTCCTATGGACAGATTAGTTTTCTCTCCAGAACACTGTGCTTAACTTAGAAGTCATTATGCATCTAGTGGTGGAGGCATTCTTTAACTCGAAGCCGGTAAATATATGTGATGTTCTCCCTGACTATTAATAGACAAACTCTGTTTATTAAAGAAAAAGAATGAGGCGGAAAAGAAAGAAAAGAGGAATCGAAACTAGCGGAGGGATGGAGTGCTCCGGCAAAGGCTTGTTTGAAATCAGTGACGCCCCCGACTCAGTCTCCCCGAGGGAAGACGCAGCTCGGCTCGGCCCTGTACCCGGGGCAGGACGGGCAGGCAGCAGCCTCTCAGTGGCTTAGTCGAGCCGACAAGTGGAAATCTCAGCGGAAGAGGCTGTCCTGCCCCGGCCTCCTGCTCCAGAGCCGAGCACCGGGACTGGCTCAGAGACAATTTTTCATGTGTGTGTTGGGAAGTGTTGCCTGCCCCACCTCGTCCCATGGCCGGCGAAGACTCCTAGGTCAGGTGCACAAGCTCACAGGGATAACCCAGGCACTCCTGGGGGGTGAGAGGGCTGCCGCAGGGGGTGAGTTTTCTGTCCCAAACAACAGGTCGGGGTGTGTCAGATGCCCTACTAGGATCTGTTTCTTACAAGGCCCGGATACTTCCGAGCACACATGCCTGGGTCCCCCCACACCAGCCCGCCCTCCAGTGCCCTCATGCTCCCTGGGCGTCCCAGAGTCACTGCAGACCCCCCAGGGTCCGGGATCCGTCCCACAAGAATGTCCTCCTCAGGGACACCAGCCACACCTCCCAGGTGGTCACCCGTACTTCTGACCAATGGCGTTTGCACAACCCCCTCTTCAGGTTTGAGTTTGCTAGGATCGCTTACAGAACCCAGGAAGCCAACCAGCCTGCTACTCCTGGTCCCTTATAAAGGATACGACTCAGGAACAGCCTAAAGGGGGAGATGCTGAGCTTCCACATCCTCCCCAGACTTGACACCCTCCCAGCGGCTGACGTGCCCGCCAACACACCAGCTCTCCAAACCCCACCGTTCCGGTGTGTATGGAGGCTCCATTACGTGGGCACGGTTGGCTAAGTCATTGGCCATCCGTGACTGACTCCGTCTCCAGGTCCTCTCCCCTCCCCAGAGGTCAGAGGCCATGGCTGAGAGCTCTTCCCCTCCAACCACCCAGTGGCTCCTCTGACAAGCAACCTGTGTCCTGAGGCGACCTGAGGGCCCACCTGGAGTCCCTCAGGTATGGCTGAAGGGGGCTCATCGTGAGGACCCAGGACACCCCCTTCTCCCCCCATCACTCAAGAAATCCCACGGTTGTTAGAAGCCCTTATGACAGATACCTTCCCCTTAGAGTCATCGGGAAGGAAGGTGAGCCGGGCGTCCCCACATGGCCTTCCTCTTGGACCGGTGCCTGCCTTCCCCCACGTCCTGCTGCAGCCAAGCCCAGGCAGGACTTCAACACCAGGCCCTCCTACCCATGTTTCTGGAACGTTCCAGTATGCAGACTTGGGGACACCCGGGCAAAGTAGGGGGAGCCCCGGGCTGAGGGACAATCGGGCTCCCATTCTAGGACACACAACCCTGCTGAGCCCCAATGCCTGCTTCTCAGCGTGGTCTGTGCACCGAAGGTGACATTGCAGGACACGAGTGTAAGGGCCCCTCAATGCTGTGCTTTCTCTGTACCCGACATCCCTCTTTGGGTCTCCCAAACCTTCGAAGCAGGCCTCAGGATGGGGGGACTCAAGCAGCAAGTGCAACCCTGCCCGCTCAATCAATCAGAATTCCCGCCCTGCCAAGGCGGCCATCACCAATTTCGTGGTGCTGGGGGAGCATGGGAAATGTGTCCTCATTGATCCCCTCCCTGAGACGTGCCTCGTGCTTGGGCCATGGGACGCACTCACAGCAGTGCAGGTGCCGCCTCGGGCCACAAACAGTCACATTAGTGGCTGCAGGCTCCCGGCTGGGCTCTGCTCAAGGCCAGTGATGAGATGAGCCTTGGACCTCTCACAGCTGCCCAGGTGACACCCTTTACCAGATGCTTCACGGAAAAGCCCCAGGGAGGGATGGGCAAGAGGCATGTGGTGCTTTGGGCCCGGACCAGGGGTGGTGTGTCATGGGTTGCTGTCCCATTCTATTTTGAACACCAGGCTCAGGTCATAATATGCAGGCTGGGCAGAGAACAGGGCTGGTGGCCCCTGGATGAGCTGTGATTTCCCTGGCAAAAACGTGGTGGGGGTTTGAAGAGACCCAGAGCAAGATCCACTCGGGCCTCCAGACTGGGTTTCCAGGTCAACCATGTAAATGAGGAAGCGAGGACCGAGTGTCGGCTCAGATGGTGGGCAGCTGTCTTCCAGGGATGGCTTCCCATCTCGCTCCTGCAGACATGGTGCACCAAGTCGGCGGGGAGGCCCTCTGCAAGGTGGCAAGGAGCCGGAAACCGGGGCATCCCGGACAGGAGGCTTTGTGTCTCCCAAGCTCCCCTCCTGGGAGTGGGAAAGCAGGATGTCCTATTGCTGGTACGAGGATGAGAGTGTACCAACACGTCAGGGTCACACAGCTGCTGTCGCCCACTGTGAATGGCATGCATCATGGGCAGTCTCCCGGGGGGCCAAGCTTCGGGAGGAAGGGAGCTCAGAGCTCCCTGAATCACCCAGCCCATTCCAAAGTCTCCTCCGTGCCAGTGCCCCCATTCAGGCTCCCCAATGGCCTGGCTCAGGCTCAGTTTTGAGGCCATTAGAAGTTAATTCTCAGCTTTGTCTAATCTGCCCAAGCCATTGTGAAAGACTGTCCTGTCTCAGCTCATCAATTCAGTGAGAAAAAAAATCAGAGAAACTCTTTGTTTTGCGTTGAGGAGATTAAAGCTGTAAACGATTCGCAGACTCAGCCTCCCATCAGCCTGTCCCCCAACTCCAGGGTGATTAATCACAACCAGCCAATCAGTCAGGCCCTGCTTCCAATCTGGTGAGTAGCAGGACACACTGTGCTTCCAGAGCCCCCGGCCAGTGGTCAGTGCAGCCACCCGTCCTCCCTGCTCACACATGAGGCTGCTTTACTCCAAGCTCCGGAGAAGTCACAAGGCCACCTTTTGCTGAGGTTCCTGATGCAGCCGGCCTGTGCCGACACACTGGGGTTGTATTAGTACATCTGTTCAACACTTTGAGCAGACTTGGAAAATGATGATGGTGGTGGAGATGGTGGTGGAGGAGGTGACAATGCTGGAGGTGATGGTGCTGGTGGAGATGGTGGTGATGCTGGAGATGATGGAAGTGATGGTGGTGGAGATGGTGTTGATGCTGGAGATGATGGAAGTGATGGTGGTGGAGATGGTGGTGGAGGAGGTGACAATGCTGGAGGTGACGATGATGATGGTGGTGATGCTGGAGATGATGGAAGTGATGGTGGTGGTGATGGTGGTGGAGGAGGTGATGACACTGGAGGTGATGATGGTGATGGTGGTGGAGGAGGTGATGACACTGGACGTGTCAGTGGCGACAGTGGTGGTGGTGGAAGTGATGGAGGTGATGGAGGTGGTGGAGGTGATGGAACTGATGGTGGAGGTGATGGAGATGGTAGAGATGGTGGTGATGGTGGAGGTCATGGAAGTGATGATGGTGGTGGTGGCGGAGGAGGTATTGATGCTGGAGGTGACAATGGTGGTGCTGATGATGGTGGTGGTGGAGGTGGTGAAGTGATGGAAGTGATGGTGGAGGACATAATGAAAACCACCATTTATTGTCTTAACTATGTACCAGGAACTCTGCTCAGAACTTTGCTTATGGTATCTTATTTTAGTACACTAATCTTTGTTTCATTTCCAGGGGTTTAAAGGGTTTTCACTTAAGGTTTTCTGCAAAAACATACTAAAAAAATGAATATATTTTATGACAATTTAAAATACTCTTTGAAAAGCAAAATTCGCCCAAGACTCATCATAGATTGGCCCCAATTATCTGTGTATTTTGAACAAATGAGTCAGAATATTACAGGTAGAATTTTCATTTAGCTAGGGTGTGTGCACATGTGTGCGCACACTTGTATGCTCGCACACAGGTTCTCTGGCTTGAGCGCCCAGCTGCACACTGTCTAGGGGTGTGTGTGCATGTGTGTGTGCACTTGCACATGTGTGGCATATGCACGCACACAGGTTCTCCGATTTGAGCTCCCAGCTGCACACCTGCCCTCGGATGTCTGCCTATGCCCCATGCAGGTGTGTGGCTCAGAGTCAAGCTTTACCTGAAAGCCTCTCCTTCATCCTTTTTCTCCTCCTCTGCCTACTTGGGAAGGAGGAATGGCAGGCACTGTTTGTTCCAGGAGAGACAATTTGAAGCAACACTGGCAGAACAAAGCCCCAGCCTAATACCTTTCCAAAGAGCATATTGCTTTTTGTAGCTGCAGCAGCTGAGAGTCCAACAGCGATTCCCCAGACAGCCCAGCACAGAGCACGGCTATTTTTAGACTATCACACCTAAGAGTCTGTGCAGAAAAGACACTGTGCGCCAAGCAGACGTGCTCTTCCTTCTTCCAACAACCACTTAGCTTGATGCAAGAGCAGCAGCCTGCCTGCATTTGTTCTTAATGTATCAGATTCCAGCAACAATATGCCATTCTCTTTGAATTCTTTTCAAGTGTCTGCTACACATTCATACCTCTTGATAGCTATTATTACAGTGCCCAAGTCAGTCCCATGCCAAATGACAGAAAGAAAACTGGAAGAAATAACCATCACATATACTTGTACTTTGTGGGCAGAATATCACTACATCTGGATGTCGGAGGACGTTCTGATGTTTGACTGCATTTTCAGTTTTCACTGAGATGTTTGGCATCAAGTGGAATATTCACACCCAAATAACATTAACATGCTTAAGTACAAAACACTCTTTACATGATAAAGTAAGAAGTACTGGCATTTTTAAATGTTAGGACCGATGTACAATTTTCCTGGGGATAGAATGTACTTGCTGACTAATGCTCATACTCACCTTCATCATCTTCACCACCATCATCATCACCATCCCCACCACCATCACCACCACCACTGTTATGTCACCACAGTCACCATCCTTACCACGGTCACCATCACCACCGTCACCACCATCACCACCATCATCACCATCACCACCATCACCACCATCACCACCATCATCACCATCACTACCATCACCATAACCACCATCACCACCACCATCATTACCATTACCACTATCACCACCATGACCAATACCACCATTACCATCAGCACCACCACCAGCATCACCATGACCACCACCATCACCATCACCATCACCATCACCATCACCACCACCCAATCATCACTATCACCATCCTCACTGTCCTTATAATTCCATCATTGCTATCTTTAATCATGCTGAACACCCAGTTCTATGGTCAGTATGTTTCATACATTATCTTTAATCCTCAAGAAACCTTTTATCACAAACACTGGATTTTTTTTTTCATATAAAGCTTAGCAAAGTTAAAGTGACTTTTCAAGACTAAATAGCTACAAATTGTAGAATTTAACACAGATCCGTGAAACTCCCTAATCTTTTCCATCACGCCAGCTCATTCTTTAATGTGCTAAATTGACTCAAAATCATGGATCACTACAATGACAGGGGACCTCAGCAGCCAGCATGCTGCCCTCTTGGATGGCTGAAGAAATCGCTTTTGCACTGAGTTCTTCAGGCTTCTCTGTGTTTCTCCTCCACAATGTGGCCTCTAGTGAATAACCCTGCAAGGCTACACCTTCTTTGGGAACTTTCTTCTCAGCTGATCACTGTGTGGGAGTCTTGGGCTGAGATTTCCCACCTCACTTGGTGGCACCTGGATCCTTGTAGGTACTTGGGAAATGTTTATTGGTATGAGCACTGTGTTGACCTACTCTCAGTGAGAAAGATGGTTTGTAAGAGGGAACCGGGCACCTGCCTCTGAGTTAGGAAGAGCCACATCTTGGGTCATACTCCTCCACTAAGTGGCAGGGCTGCCTCAGATAGGGGAGCCCTGATGTTCTGGGACTCTGTCTTGACCTCTCATTTGCTTTCATGCCTCCTATCCAATGACTCACCAAATCTACTGGTTTTACTTTCAAAGTATTCCTCAAACCCACCCTCATTTCTCTCCAAGTCTCTTCAACACCCCAGATGTTGTGCCTCACTTGGTCTTCCCCATCTATGAAAATGGTACTGCTCCATACCCAATTCCATGGGAAACCAGCAATCATGTAAAACATTGGAACTACTCTTGGCTTTTCCTCTTTTGCCTCAAGCAAATCTCATGAGCTGCAACTTCACTGTAAACCTGATTGACCATTCTCATGCCTCTGCATGTCCAGGTGCTTTCCCGCCACTTGGATCACTGCAGTAGATTCCTGACTGTCCTCCTGTCCTACACTCCCATGCCTCTGCCCTCTGTCATGCCCTTGGCATATGACTATCATGCTGAAAGCTTACAGTGGATTCCCAGATCCAAAATGGCACCTACAGCCCCCAAGGTCCTCTGTGATCTTGCTCATTTCAACTTCTTCATCAAGGCTACTCCACCTTGTCTCAGCAAACTCCGTGTACACAACTCCAACATTCAACAATTCTTTCCCCCCTAGGGCTCCACCGATGCCGCCATGCATCTTGGGAGTCCCTCCCATCCTGCTTTAGCTATCCCTTCTTTCCCTCCAGGTCTAAGGATGAAAGTCACTTTTCTATGCAGGGCATCCCTACCCATCGAGTTGAAATGAGGTCTCTCTCGTTAGTGTCTATACCATGCATCACAGTGTATAAACATATATCCACCTAGTGATTGATTGTTCTGCTTTCCCCACCTCCAACTGGAACAGACACTCCTGGGACACAGGTCTCGCCTTGCTCTCCGCTGTGTTCCTGGCACCTGGTGTCCAGCACAGAGTAGGACCCATCACATATGTGCTGGGTGGATGAATTAGGTAGTAGTCCTGCCCTACCATCTCCCCAGGCTTCTCTGGAGCTCATGAAAGGGCTGCCTGCAGCATCAGGAACACCGTGAGGTCTTAAGTCAGCAATGCGTCAAGCAGCAGAATGAGCCATTCATGTGAGGACAGATCTGCCTGGCTGGTTAAAAAGAGAGGGACGAACAATATGCCAGACACTATAAATCAGCACTTTAGTGCTTTCAACAGCATCTGAGATGGCATTTATTTTTACAGAAGGGACACTGAGGCTAAGGTGACAATTTGCACAAAATGACATCCAGCAGAAAATGAAGTCCATCCCACACTCTTCCCATAGCCCCACAGAGCCGATGTCTCCTTTCTAAACTGTCCCTGTGGGCACACAGACAGGGACAGTGCACAGCCCACCCCAGGCCACTCTACTCCCTGAAAGCTCCCTGCCAAATGGTGGGTGGAGGCCCCGGGCAGTCTCTCTCAGACATCAACTGTGGTCTTGCTACTAACCGTCCAGCTGTGTGGCATGCATACTGGGCTTCTCTGCACTGGTGGAGCTCCCAGGTTCTGCTTGAGAAGCTTCTAGTAACCTCTACCATGACCCACCTTAAGCCTGCTCATGCCCTGTCTAGAAGGGGTAGTGCACACACCACTGCCCTGGGCTCTGGACACCAAAGTGTAGGACAGTTTGCAGGTAGACTACTCTTCTGTGTGGCCAGCTCCCTTGGAAAGACTAGTGAGACCAGTGGTCCCAGAGAGGACCCGCAGGGTAGGTGATGGACACGGCTTGTCAGTCCTGCATTCCCCTGCTCCACAATCAGCTGTTCTTGTGCAGAACAGGACCATGTCAGAAGAGGAGCCCAAGGGAGTTTCGGGGGCCCTGTGGTTTGCCCAGAATTGCAAATGGAGGATTCTACATACATATACTGAATCAATTCTCTCTGGAGGCTTTATACCAGGCCCTTTGCTAGCAACCTTGGATGCAGAGCTGATTTCATCTTAACCACGGCGCATTTTAGGGAACAAGAGAGCAAATCTTCACAAGCATCCATTGGTGTCAGGACGACACACATGCCGTCACAAACAGCCACACCAAAGCCCTGAGCCCGAGGAGCACAGGCTGGGTGCAGGAGCCGGAACTGGGATCCAGCCATCCAGGCTGGACGAAGGCTACAACAGTGATGGTGACAGCGGTTGTGACGAT
Source organism: Mellivora capensis (assembly GCA_004024625.1). Lineage (NCBI taxonomy): Eukaryota > Metazoa > Chordata > Mammalia > Carnivora > Mustelidae > Mellivora > Mellivora capensis. The sequence continues at coordinate 39 of PISX010026655.1, read as the reverse complement.
GGAGACAGTGACGACGATGATAATGACAATGGTGATAAG
>PISX010026654.1:0-24181 GCA_004024625.1 Mellivora capensis | reverse complement strand
TGAAGGTGGAGATGGTGATGGTGGTAGCGATGGTGGTGATGATGGTGATGATGGTGGAGATGGTGTGATGATAGTGATAATGGTAGAGATAGTGAGGATGGTGGCAATGATGGCGATGGTGATGACAGTGGCAGTGGTGGTGACAGTGCCCATGCTGATGGGAGCCATGTTGGGGGTGGTGGTAGCAACGGGATTAATGTCTGTATTTTGCCATCTCTGCCAATTTCATCTACTGGAACGGGAAGGAGATTCACTGCGGCCAGACTGAGTGTGTGTTGGTGACAGAGGTGGTGAGAGGCTTGTATTTGAGTCTCTTTGGCATCAGGGCTGCAGGACAAGTATCTCCCACTCTGGCCGGGAAACAGTGGAGTATTTAAAAATAGAATTTTATGAGCCATCAGAGCCTTTCCGGAAATACATCTCCGTGGATGGGGGCCCAGCAAGAGTCTTCATTCTGGCCCCACGGCCTCACCCCACTGGACACTCCAGCCCTTACTCAGGATTTCCCACACCATGAAGGCCGCTCCCAGCTGGAGAGGGCCTGTCAGAACAAGTGGCTGGCCGCTCTGTCTGGGGGAGACTCTCGGCGTCCTGGCCCTGTGCTGAATTCTTCGTGCTGACTCACTTCTCCTCCTGACAAGGGACCGGCCACAGCAGTCACCTCAGCCCGCTGACCCCTTCCACCAGCCCCTATATCATGATTAGACAACTGCCCAGATATGAACAGCCTGGGACAAGGGGTCCCCTGGACACTGAGGACCCACATCTCATCTGAACCCAGCGAGGTGACCTGCGGGTCATGTCTTCTTCTCACTGAGCCTGTGTCTTTGGCTCCCAAATGGGATAAATAACCCCTTCCTCCCAGCCCCGTGGCCAGAATTGGGGGAGGCATGACATAGAACACAGGCACGGTGCCTGGCCCATGCCTGGCCCACGGTCATATTGGTTGTGACTGTTTTATTACTGGAGGAGCCAAAGACCGGGACATGGTCTAGTTCAGTGCTGTGGGTAGAGACAGGAGATGAGCTACCTGTGTAATTTAAAATTTTTTAATACTTACATTTCAAAACCTAAAAAGAGGTGGATGAAATAAATTTTAATAGTATATTTTATTTAGCTCAAGATAGCCCAGATACGAACATTTCCAACATGTAATCAACATAAAAATCATTAATCAGGTATTTTGCCTTCTTCTTTTTTTTTTTTTTTAACTAAATCTATGAAATCTGAAGTGTAATTTACTTATATGGCATATCTCAATTCGGATGCTAAATTTTCATTGGAAATACTTGTTCTGTGTTTAGATTTCATAAAATACATAGCTGAAAATGTAGGTTTATATCCCCAAGTTGTTCCAAACACATGTAAAAGTTTTGTGGTAACTGAGTTATCTGTATTTAAATTTAATTTTAAGTTAATTAAAATTAGATTGAATTGGGAATTTGGTTCCTCCATCCAGTCACCACCTTTTCAAGTGCTCAGGAGCCTTATGTGGCAAAGGTCACAGATGGACAAAGCTAGTTCAAGACTTACCTATGAGAGGCAGGGCAGCTGAGGCACCTGGAAGGGAACGGGCTTGTCCAGGGTCACATGAGGACTTAAGCACCAGAATGCAAGGCAGTCTGTGCTTAGCCCTTCCAAGACTACCATTTCCTCCCTCCTGAGGGCCCTAGGGTGGTCTCACTGGCACTGCCCTTGGGGACAGAGATTTGTCTTCTCCAGTCCACTTTTGCCATATTTTGTTCTTAGGCAGAATCAAAAGTGGCCTCCCAGTAATTTCCATCCACTGATCACCCCCAAAGAACACAGCTGCCCCTGTGTTCTGCAGATGGGTGTCAAGTGCCTCTCCTGCTCCTCTAAAATCCCATCTTCCTACCTTTCCTCTATCACAGTTAGTCACTGCCCCCTCCTATTACAAGGTGGGGCCATCACCTCCCTCATCCTACAGCATATACCTCTGTTAATGCAGCCAAAGTGCTTGAATTGAACTAGTTCTTTAGTGCTTACCAAGAATGTAGATGTTCTTCCCAGCTCCCATTGAGGTTTGGGTCTTGAAGGGACTATCCTCTGGGGACCATCAGGATGTCCTTTGAGACCAGAAACACTGCCTATCTTACTCCCTACATCCCAACCCAGTGTGGCTCAGAGTTGAGATTCTCTTCTCTCCCTTTCTTTTCCTCTCTTATCTGTCTTATGCTCACACGTGCACACTTACACACACTCACTCACCCCCTGAGTGGCCTGACAAGAGCAAGGCAAAGGAGAACAAAGGGAGGCCCTGCGAAGGAGGGGGTGGAGCAGCCTGTGGGAGGGAGCGGATTGGGAACACCAGTGGGAGAGTAGGGGAGGGCGGCTGACGTTCCAGGCACAATGCCCCACTGAGAGGATCCCCTCCCACCCCCATCCGCAAGAGAGGGCAGCCCTGTCCATGGGACATAGCCTCGGGCTGGTCAGAAGTGCCCCATGGCATCTCAGAGATGTGGGAAGAGCTCCCCTGCCCGCCGCATGTCATCAGAGGCCCCAGGAGCCCTGGGCATGGAGTCAGACAGATCCACAGTTGACTCAGTGTGCTGGGCCATGTCGTTTCACCTTTGGGCAGCTCAGGGGTCACCATCCGTGGGAGCAGGCCTCGACTGGGCCTCCGGCTCAGGGTTCCCCGGAGGCTGGAACAGTGTATGGCTCGTGGCAGGTGCAGAGACCTGCTCCCTCTGGGACAGCCTGGGCGCCTCGCAGTCACCCCGAAACAGGGATGTGTCCAGCACTGACTATGGGCCAGGCACCCAGTGAGCACGAGGGGGCCATCCCCGGGTTAGCTTTTCAGCCCCGTGTGGCAAACAGGACCCCTGTCCCCATTTCGCAGGCCAAGTTCCCACATCACAGGGTCCCCGGGGTACGGAGCACAGGGTGAGTTCCGAACCCAGGCAGTCTACCCTCAGAGCTCCTGTGCCGATGCCCCTTAGGCTCCGTGGCTCCCCCTCAGGTTGCTTTCATTTCTCACCCTCCTCCTTCCCTCCTTCTCCTCCCAGGGTCCTGAAGGAAAACCAGGGAAGCAAGGCGAGAAGGGCCGGACCGGAGCCAAGGCGGGTGCCCAACCCCTGTGGCCATGATCTCCTCTCCCCCTCCCCCACCTCTCTCCCCGCCCCCTGCTGGGGCTCTGTGACTGTCTCTCCTCCTGCTGCAGGGTGCCAAGGGCTACCAAGGACAGCTGGGTGAGATGGGCGTCCCTGGAGACCCTGGATCCCCTGGAACCCCAGGCCCTAAAGGGTCCCGGGGCAGCCTGGGACCAACGGTGAGAACTCTCGGGGTGGGGTCGGTTGGGGTGGGCAGGCACAGAGCAGGGGTGCAGGGGGTGGGGGGGCAAGGGAAGAAAGAGAGGTACCAGCTCAGCCAAACCCTTGGCTCTCCCCTGTCCTAGCTGCTTCTTTTGCATCATGGATCCCTTGGGGACCCTATAGAAGCTGCCTCCTCTCTCCCTGAGAAAGCACCCCCAAGGCCAAGTATTTCTTTCCGTTTGAAGGGGGCTGTGGGTCTTCTGAAGCCAGTTACAGACCCAGATGGATAAGCACCCATTCTGGGGCGGTGGGGGAGAGGGGACCTGCCCCTCGGGAGGGTTTTACAGAACAAGGAGTTTTCCCACTGGAAATGGGCTCATGAGATAGGGCTGCAGATCGCTGGGTGGTGCTGAGGCCGTCCCCACCTCTTGCTGGCCTGCCTTGAAGGACAGTCCCAGGGCTCTGCCGGCTGCAGGGGGAGGAGGCGGGGGGAGGCAGGCAGGTGAGACATCTCTGAGCTGCTGGTGTGCGGCACTGACCGGCGCCCGCAGTGTGAGTGCTCCCAGCAGGGTGTGAACGCTCCCACCATGGCTGATCCTGTGCCCCCCGCGGGGTGTCCCCGAACACGCCCTCGGGAGGAGATGCGCGCGGAGATGCACGGGAGTGTCCGTCACCGGCTCGTTCTACCACGTGCACTCAGTAGACGGAAATAAGCCAGAGCCTAGGTAGTGGTAAAATGGAGCAAAATTATTAGAAAGGGAGGAGTTTTGAATAGATGTCATCTTTGCTTTTAATTGAACTGTACGTTCATGTAATTTAACTTTCTATAGCTGTTTCTGTTTAAAATTGGCTCACAAAAGTGAAGATGGTTTAGCCACTGGGTCTCGTGAACCCCCAGAGCTGAGAGAAGGGAGGAGGGGAGGGAGAGAGGGGAGCTCAGGGGAGGAGCTCTGCAGCCTGGGCTCTGAGCCATGGACCTGCAGGTCGGTGGGGCTGAACTGGGCTACTGCCAGGGCCCAGGTCACTGTGGTGAGAACCACAGCTGTACCGACATGCATCTTCTCCCGTCCTAGGGTGCTCCTGGACGGATGGGGGCCCAAGGAGAGCCGGGACTGGCCGGTTACAGTGTAAGAAATCTCACCTCCCCCCTCTCGGAATTCTCTCCTGCAGGCGGGGACCCAGGCTGGCCTCGGACTCTGCCCCACCACCTCCCTGCTGAGGCCGGCCCTTGGGCCACTGAAGATCCCTGGTGGACCCTAGAGTAGGGGTGGGCAGACAGAAATACCCTCCCCCTCTGCATGCCCTCGCTGAGTCCTTCCTGCCTGCGGTGGGGGCCACACGTGGGTCCTGTTCAGGTGTCACACTGGCTGAATGTGGAAGGGAAAAGCCTCACCCCACTTTTGCATCCAAGCTGGCACCCCTCTTGGAGGAGGCTGACCCAAACCCATGTGATACAGTTGGGGTACTAGTCCTCAGAGAGGCTCCGGGCCCACTCAGAAAGGGAAACTGAGGCTTGGGGAGGCTAATGACAGCTTGTTAAGTTTGAAGGTGGGATCCAATGTCTGAAGGAGGCCCAGCAGGGAGTTGAGGAGGGGGAGAGGAGGACAGAAGAAGGACAGGGCAGAGGACATGGGAACCAGAGAGGGGGAACTGGAAGCCCAAGGGAGGAATGTGCCTGTATGCTTCCCGCCATGGCTTAGGGAAGTTGGCTGGGGCCAGTATTTTGCCCCTGCCCCAGGGGACACACCTGGCCCTCCAAGATCTGGCCCCAGGTCTGCTCCAGGCTGGGGTGAGCTATGTCCCCTGACCGTCCAAGTGGCCCCACCCCTGAGAGGTCCATCAGGGACTGACCCGGCATGTCTGGGAGGCCAGGCCTCAGAGAGGCACAGGGCTGGCTCAGAGTCACACAGCAAGCTGGGGCAGAGCCAGGGCCCCAGACTCATAGTCCAGGGTCTCCACCTCGGAATTTCTGGCCTTCATCACTGTGCCTCTCAAGCCCTCATTCCCCTATGCTTTTACCTCTTACCATTTTGTTTCCGGCAGGGACACAAAGGCATCATGGGCCCCCTCGGACCTCCTGGACCAAAGGGTGAAAAGGTGGGTGATCCCTCCCACTGGGCCGGCAGGAGTCAGTCCCTGGTGCACTGTGGCTGGGGTAGTGCGGAAGTTCATGGCTGGCTCACCCCGGCTCACACAGCAGCTGGCCAGGAGCCGTTAGACCCACATTCAACACAGATGGCCCGCGTGTCAGGTGTGTGCCCAGCACCAGAACAAAACCACAATTCCATCATCTGTGTGAATGCTCGGGAATGAGATCCCCCAGTGAGAGCCGGCACAGGGCTTAGGACAGAGAGCGAGGGCAGCCTTTCCCAGCCAGGAAGGGGCCACTGAGGCAGAGGGAGGACACATCCATACCCTACCGCTTGGCTCCAGCTTTGGTGGAGGAGAGAAACTGCTAGAAGAAAGCTTGCTGATGGTTGTGCCCTGCTGCACAGTGCAGGTGTGGACTTGGGGCCAGGGGGCCGAGGCAGTGGCCTTGGGTCACCTTCTGAGGCAGCACCAAACTGGCCTTTGAGTCCTACCTTAGCAGCTCAAGTCTCCCTGTTCTTGCCTCCCTCCTCGCCCGAAGGCTCTGCCTAGGGAATGCCTCCTAGCAGGTGGCCCCCTTGCACTCTCCTCCCACCCCAGTTCCCCCTTTGTGAGCTAAGTTAGCAACCCTCTCACTATCCCCCTGGCTTACTGTCCAGCTGGTCCCCGCTTGGAGAAGAAGAGCTCTGCAATCAGTGGGCTTCGACATCCCACAGGAAGCTGCAAGGAGTACCGCTTAGCACCTTAAGCGCCCCCCCTCGGGCCTGAGTCTGCCACAGCTGGCACAGGAGACCCTGAAACAGGGGGAGCCTCCCTCCCCTGAGCCACCTGCAGCACCAGGCCCGGTTCCTGTGGCTGCTAAGAATGGGATCTGAAACTTAAAGCGGCCCTACTTCTGCTGGAGCCTCGGGTGGGATCCCAGGGCCCCCTGAGCCTTGACTGTCCCGTCTGTTAAGTGGGTGGCTGCCTCAGGAATGCGAGGCTGAGCCGGACATCCCCCGTGTCAGCTGTAGGCACTTTCCTTGTGATAAGGTAGTCGGTTAGTTCACGCATGCGTTCAGCCACCTGACAGGTAGGGCTCGTGTGTGGTTAGTGATCATATAATGTCTTCTCGGCCCTGAGCTGGGGGCTGCAGAGATGCCCCCAAAAGGGTAAAACCGGATGCAAGAGTGAATTGCCAGGCACAAGCTGGGGTGTGCTGGGAGGAGGGGAGCAGAGTCCTAAGGGAGACCCCGAAGCACACAGCCGTGTGCAGAGCTCTTCCCCAGGATTCCTCCACGGCCCTCACCAGGAGGTGTCCGTGTCCCACGTGACACATGGGGAAACTGAGTCTCCAGACTGCTTAAGGACTTGGCCAGGACCAGTGGAAAGCAGGACCAGGAGGCAGGCTCTGATGTCAGGCTGTGCCTCCTGAGCCGGAAACAGGCCCTTAGATGAGCTAATGTGCTGCTCATCCTGGCGAATTCCCCGTGGGGCACGTGTCTACAGAGGTGGTATCTGGAGGGACTGGCAGTGAGACTCTGGGAACGAGGAGAAGCCGGGGGCCTCAGCGGCTTCCTGCTGCTAAACCTGCACCCCCAAACTATAGCCGCAATGTGGGGAGAGTGGGAGAGATCTGTGTAGCTGGCTTTGGGCTCAGACCACCCCTTGCTTCCTGTGTGGCCTTGGCTAAGACCCTTCTTTTTCCCTGGGCCTCAGTTTCCTCATCTGTAAAATGGGCCAATACTCATAGCCACATAGGAGTGCTGTATGGATTCCATGGAACACCTCCCAAAGGGTCTGCCACACGGAATGTTTTCGGTAAACACGGCCCCCGTCCGGCTGCCTCCCTCCGCAGTGGGACCAAGACTTGGGACAAAGAGCCATAGAGAGAGGTCAGGGAGGAGAGGGAATCCCCACTCCCTGGGCCACCCCCTTGGGCACAACTGGTCCTAAGCCTCAGGACAAGTCCCTCCCACTTTCAGTCTCTGCCCACAGGAGCCACAGAGGCTCTGGGCCAAGGCGCTCTGGCTGCCAGCCCTCGGGACTGATTTGGGTCTGGGACAGGCTCCAGCCCCAGGGATGGCTCCCTCTCCTGCCTCTCAGGCTTCCCCTTCCATCCTTGCCAACAGCCAGGGGGCCCAAGGCTGCCCCGGCTTGACTCTTCTGCCCAGAATGCACCCCCATGGGAGGCGACACCAGTTGTCTGGGGCTGGAGCATTCTGAGTCGTGGCTTTCTGCTGCTCTGATCACACCTTCCCCGTAGCTGGCACACGGCCTCTGGTCTCCTGTCTTGCCTGGTGGCCCAGGGCCCAGGGTGGCCTGCCAGGGCTCAAGGACCTCCACCCTAAACCCTACTCCTCCCGTAATCCCTCTGACAACCTCCACACCACGCATCGTCCCTGCTGTCATTGTGAACAACAGCCCAATGCATGGCCCCCTACCCCATGGGCAGTAGCGAGCTCTCCTCCCTGGGTCTCAGAGCAGTGCTGCCAGGCATCACACTCCTGCTTCACAGATAGGAATCTGTCTTATGGACAAGGATCCCTAATAGGCCCCCAGTTGAGTGCAACCAGGGGCCTGTTCCCGGGGCTCCCAACCAGGATAGAAGGTTCCTGTTAATGCTGGCTCTCTGCCCACTTTATTCCGGCAATGATGGGAGAAAGAGACTCTTTTTCAGGGCTGAAAATGCAGCCGCCCACACGGCCTCTCTGTTCCTCAGTGTCCTCATCTGTAAAATGGGGAGAATACCATCACATGCTTCATAGGGTTGTTGGAAGTATTCAGTGAGTGCCTGTGCCCACCTGCGGTCAGAATTATTGTCACTCCCTGCTGGGCACCACACGGGGACTCTTCACATCATTTCCCAGACTCCCTACCCCTCCCTCCTGTGTACCGCGATTGTCCCTTCACCCCACCTCCCCAGCTGAGAAAAAGAGCTCCAAGACGGGAAGGGACCTGATGAGGGTCTGAACAGCTGGTCCTGTGCAAGCTGGGTGTGACCAAGGTCTCTGCTCTGAGCTGTCTGGGTCTCGCAACCGAGGGCACCTGCCTGCTGGGGTGGGTTATGCCCAGCAGGGGGCAGTAAAGGGCACTCTCTGGGTTCCGCAGCACTGGTCTGCCCCTTCCCTCTCTGGCCTCCATCTCTCGTCTCCGTCCGTCCGGAGCCCTAAGTAGGCTGGTCTTCATCGCTGATGAGGCCCTTTCTACTCTGTGTGAAGTGTCTGGAATTCTCCAGATTCACCAGGAGCCAGAAATATGTCCTGGTTGTGTCCACAGGGGGAGCAGGGCGAGGATGGCAAGGCTGAGGGGCCCCCTGGGCCACCTGGAGATCGGGTAAGCCCCCTTTTCTGTCCCCCAGAACAGCCACCAAAGTGTCACCCTAGCTTCCTGCTGTGGGGGGTGGGGAGGGGGAGGCTGAGCAGGGGTGAGGCTGCCACAAACATCCAAGAGGAGACCTGATGGCCCATATTTCATTGCCATCCTTGTCATTCAGGGCCCCGTAGGCGATCGAGGGGACCGTGGGGAGCCAGGGGACCCTGGATACCCCGTAAGTATCAGAGCTCCTACCCAGTGGCAGCGTCAGGCATGGCACGCCTGGGCCCGCCCTCCCACCATTAGTGCCCAGCCTGAAACACAGACCCCCGGAGAGAGGGCTCCGGCCAGAAGCCAGGCTGGCAGGGGGTGGGATGGAGGGGAGGCTGAGGCTGGGGAGACAGACCCCTTCCTCACAGGGCCTCAGTCTCCCCGTCCTCTGTGGCCGGGAACAGCTCTCCCGACAGAAGCAAGAGACAGACCGCTGAGTGAGCCCTGGGCCCTCACCAGGCTTCTCCCCTCCCCTCCCCTCCCCTGCTCCCGGCAGGGTCATTTGGCAGCTTTGCAAATGACAAGCTGAGACAGGGACAATGACACAGGGCCTGGAAGAGCAAGGGCTTTGGGGGCTCCTCTGGATGCGAAGTTGCCCCGGCCCCCAGCCCCTCTAGGATGGGCCCCCTCACCCATCTCTCCTCGGCTTTCAGGGACAGGAGGGTGTGCCAGGCCTCCGTGGAGACCCAGGCCAGCAGGGCCTACCCGTGAGTGGTGTTCACTGTCCCATCTCCCCTCCAGCCCCAGGTGGGTGGGCAGCAGTGGGGGCAGGAAGGGACCCTCCTTGCACAGGGCCTGGGGCAGTGCACTCCGGTTTCTCCTGCCCTGATGCCAGGGGCACCCCCAGAGCCTGCACCCCCAACCCCTCCCACCCCTCCCCCTCTAGGCGGACATTGGCCACCCTCCCCGGGAGAGAATCCTGGGGCGGCTTTGCATCCTCTCACCTTGGTTTGCAGGGGCATCCGGGACCTCGGGGACGGCCAGGACCCAAAGGATCGAAAGGGGAAGAGGTAAGAGGACTGAGGTCCACAGGGGACCCTGGGAAGAGCAGACCCCCACCCAAGCCCCAGGCAAGTAGGAGGCTGGGCTGGTGGGTGCCCTACAGGGTGCTTCCTGGCCAAGATCTCTTCATTTCGAAGGGCCTGAGGGAGCAGGGATCACCTGCCCCACTGTCAGGGCCTCCAGGAGGGGGACCATCTGTGGGGCCAGCAGTGGGATTCGAACCCAGGGCATACCACAGGGCATACCCAGGGCATACCACACTGAAGAAAATTTGGAGAAGCAGGGGTCCGGAGGAAGGAGGGGTTGGACAGAGACGCGGATGGTGGGAACTGAGGGGCAGTCAAGGACTTTCCCAGCTTGCACCCAGAGCCCCTGTGTCTTCCTCCACTGAGGTCAGGCCAGTGCTGTCTTTCTTGCCCTCAACCTCCCTCCAGGGGTCTCCTTCACCCGCACACCATCTCCCCGCCCCCGCTCTGCTCAGGGATATAGCCACACTCTTGAGGATCGAAGGATCCTGAAGCCCAGCCAGCCCTGGCCCCAGGGTCCTCCTAGGAAACTGCGAGGGCCTAGAGCCTCTGCAGTAAGGCGAGCCAGTAGGGGCTCAGGGCCCAGGGCAGGGGTGGGGACAACACTCTTAGGCCCCACAGCCAGCCCTGCTCCCGGGCTTCTAGGCCAGAGTGATGGGACCATTTGCAGATTCAGACACTGAGGCCCAAGAGGTGGAGGGGCAGGGCTGGGCCACACAGGAGCGCCCATGCTCCTTTCAGTCCCTTCCAGAACTCCTAGGGTTCTGCCTCTCCTCCAGGCGGCCCCTGCCATGTGCCCCTTGATTTTTCAGGGACCAAAGGGAAAGCAAGGCAAGGCGGGGGCACCAGGACGAAGGGGGATTCAGGTGAGTGACCAGCAGCTGGTCCCCTCCTCCCTGCCTGCCTCCCTCCCCACCCCCGCCCCCCCAGAGGCCTTCATCAACTTCTTTTATGTCCCCAGGGCCTGCAAGGGCTGCCAGGGCCTCGGGGCGTGGTGGGGAGACAGGGCTCTGAGGGTGTCGTGGGCCCAGATGGCTTTCCTGGCAGGGATGGTCAAGCAGGACAGCAGGTGAGCAGGAGCTGGGGTTAACTTTTGGTGTCTCCCTTGGGGACAAGACGTGTTGTGTGTGTTGGGGTCTGGGGGTGGGGTGGGGTTCTGCCAGAGGCCATGGGCCAGGAGGAGCAGGTGTGGAAACTTGGGTGGGGCAGAACCAACATATCCAGAAGTTTCCTGCATGGGACCTGGGAATGTGGCCTTTCTGACTACCCATGCTTGTACCCAAAAGGACCCCCCCACACCTCCGCCCAGGGGAATGGAACTTGTGGTTGAAAGTTCCCTCCTCCTCCCCATTTACAAACCCCAGCATCTCTTGTTTCACTGGTCCTGCTCTCCTCACGCAGAGGTAGGATGACGTCCCTCCTGGGGTCTCACCTCCTTCCCCAAAGGTCCACCCAGAGTTCATCCGGACCATGAGACATCTTGCCCCCATGGCTACCTTTGTTTCCTGAAACATGAGAGGTCCTCCTGTGCCCTCTTTCTTTACAGGGGGAGCAGGGAGACGATGGGGACCCTGGCCCCATGGGCCCTGCTGGGAAGAGAGGAAATCCAGGTGTGGCCGGCTTGCCTGGAGCACAGGGGCCCCCAGGATTCAAGGTCAGACACCTGTTAATCCACATGGCTGCCTTCCCCCTCTTTCAACCTTGGTACTAAATATAGTGACACTGATTATAAGGCTCACCTGGGCACCCATGTCCCAGGGCCTGTGTGAAAGTGGAGTCCCTTGCTCTGATGTTTCTCGGAGGTCCCTGCCCCAAACTTGAACCTGACTTAAGGTAAAGTTTATCCAGTTAGCAGGAAATCTTTGGCCTGTTAAAACAGGCAACCCGTTATTGAGCTGTCCTTGGGCGCCCTCTAGTGGGCCTTTGTGGAACGTTGCTGTTGCTTGCAGCCAGGACCCTCTTCCAAAGGGCATCTTTTTAGTAAGTTTTCCCAAGTGGGAGGCGGGGGGAGCAGCCATGAGTCAATCTGAACCCAGGCCTACACACAGAAGGGAAGATTGAGATGGATGAATCAGACATGGGCCCTCTGTTTTCCCCAAGCGCCAGGTTTAGCTGGGAAAAGACTGGAACCCTCCATGGGAACAGCAGGCAAGGGGAGAGGTGGACTTGGCCCAGGGAGGATTGAAATGTGGAGAGAAGGGGAGGTGGCATCCCAGGCAGGAGGAAGGGCTGGAGCAGAGGTGGGGGCGAGGTGGGGGGTTGGCTAACTTCACGGTCTGCTGGGAGGAAACAGCGAAGAGGAGAGGCGGGGTGGGAGAGTGGAGGGGAAGTTGGAGCTTGATTCCAGAGTAAAGAAAGAGCCTGTCCTCTTAAGGAGGCTAAAATTCTGAGCCCCAGCATCCTGAGAGGTCAGCTGACCCTATGGCATCACTATTCTGTCTCTCGTAGGCCCCCCTACCCCCTCCCCTAGCATTTTCCTACCATTTTCCCTTTTGGTCATTTTGGTGTTTGGTTTTTTTAAAGGGTGAAAGTGGGTTACCTGGACAGCCTGGTCCTCCCGGAAAACGAGGGACAGCGGGTGGAACCGGGCTTCCTGGGAGCCAGGGGGAGCCCGGATCCAAAGGCCAGCCGGTGAGTAAGCCCCAGGGAATACAGATGTTCTCACACTTGCATGCATACACTCATGTTCACACATGCACACACAGACCCGGAAGCCTCCCGCCTGCTCTGTGACAAGGACAGAGCAACACCCTCTCTGAGCCCCAGATAGTCCTCTGCCTCCCCTGGGGGGGGGGACGGGGGAGGAGGCTAAGACGTGAGATCTCAGTGGTCCTTTCAGAATGAGGGGGGTGGATCACGACCTGAACCCGAAATAGCCTCACATCCAATAAAGAAATTCAATCTGTAGTTTAACAAACAGCTCCCAAGGAAAACTCTGGGCTCAGACGACTTCACTGGAGAATTCTAGTCAAAGTTAAGGGAAGAAGTAATACTGATTCTGCATAAGCTCCTCCAGAAAATTGAAGAGGAGGGAATACTTGTCAGCATATTCTATGAACCTAGCCTTACCCTGATGTCAAAGCTGGACATGGCAAGAAATCTCCAGACCAATATACCTCAGAAACATAGATACAGAAATTCTCAACACAGATTTTAGAAAAACCAATCTAAGAATGTATTCAAAAGATAGTATATCTAGGGGCACCGGGGTGGCTCAGTGGGTTAAAGCCTCTGCCTTCGGGTCAGGACATGATCACAGGGTCCTTGGATCAAGCCCTGCATTGGGCTCTCTGCTCAGCAGGGAGCCTGCTTCCCCCTCTCTCTCTGCCTGCCTCTCTGCCTTCTTGTGATCTCTGTCTGTCAAATAAATAAATAAAACCTTTAAAAAAAAAAAGTACATCAAGACTAAATGATGTTTATCCCAGGAATGCAAGGATGGTATAACGTTTGAAGATAAGTCAGTGTAATGCACCATATTAACAAACTGAGAAAGAAAACCCATTTGATATTACAGTGGATGCAAGAAAATCACTTGGCGAAATGCAACTCCATTTCTAATAAAAGCGCTCCATAACCTTGGTAAGGAAAAAGGAGCTTCCTCAACTGGGAAGAGGGCATTTGTGAAAAACAGATGGCCAGTATCATACTTAATAGTGAATGGCTTAATCAGTCGAAGAAGAAACGAGTTGAAGAGACTTGTTCTCATTTCTGTTCAACATTGTTCTGGCAGTTCCCGCCGATGCCATCAGGAATGGAAAATAAATCAAAGGCATCCACATCAAAAAAGAGGTGCGTCTTTCCATTTGTAGATGAAATTATTGTCTAGAGAGAAAATCTAGTGGAATCCACAGTCAAGCTACTAGAACAAGTGACTCCAGCAAGATGGCGGACAGCAGCACAAAGGAACTGTGTCTCCACACCAGCCACGATCAGAACCCAAAATCTAAAAAGCAATACTATTTATAATAGCAGAAAAATAGGAAATACTTAGAGATACCTATGATACTAGGTGTACAAGACATGTACATTGAAAAACTGAAAGCCTTTCTAAAATATGCTGGGGAAGACCTAGGTCAATGGAGGTGCTGTGTTGACTGGTCAAAGACTCAGTATTGTTCAGATGGCCGTTCTCCTCCAGTTGGTATATGGATCCAACCCAATCCCAATCCCAATCCCGATCCCAATCCCATCAGACCTTTCTCGTGGAAAATAAGAAGCTCTGTCTAATTTATTTGGAAATGCAAAAGGCATAGAATAACCAAAGCAAGATGAAAAGAGAAAAGTTGGGAGCCTCCCAGTGGTTGATTTCAAGACTTATTATATAGCTACAGTAATCAAGAAGGGAGGGTATTGCCATAAATATACTAATAATTGATCAAAGGACCAGCATAGAGAGTCCAGAAATATATTCACAGGTACATGGGTAACTGATTTTTGACAAAGTTGCGAAAACAACTCGGTGGTTACAGAAGAGTCTTTTCCAGCAAGGACAATTGGAGACCTTATACCATGTACAAAAGTGAACTCAAGGGGCGCCTGGGTGGCTCAGTGGGTTGAAGCCTCTGCCTTCGGCTCAGGTCATGATCTCAGGGTCCTGGGATCGAGCCCCACATTGGGCTTTCTGCTCAGCAGGGAGCCTGCTTCCCCCCACTCCTCTCTGCCTGCCTCTCTGCCTACTTGTGATCTCTGTCTGTCAAATAAATAAATGAAATCTTTCAAAAAAAAAAGTGAACTCAAACCTAAAATGCTAAGACTTTTAGGAGGAAGCATAGAAGAAAGTCTTGGAGACCTCGGGTTATGCAAAGGTTTCTTAGGTATGACACCACAAGCATGATCTATTTAAAAAATTGATAAATTGGACTTTATCAAATTGGAATCTTTTGCTCCTAAAGGGCAGATGCTGTTATGAGAAATGACAAGACAAGCCATGTACTAGGAGAAAGTGCAAATTACGTATCTAGTAGAGGATTTGTGTCTGGATTACGTAAAGAATGCTCCAAACCCAATAATGAGAAAAGAAGCAGCCCAATAAAGAAAAGAGGCGAAAGACTTGAACAGACATCTTGGAGTAGGTTGTACAAATGGCAAATCAGCACAAAGGAAACTCAGTATCGCTAGTCATGAGGCTTATTAAAGCCACAGTGAGGTACTACCGCACACCTGTTAGAATGGTAAACATTTAATTGTTTCTTAAGATTTTGTCTATCTGAAAGAGAGAGGGCAAAAGTAGGGGGAGGGGCAGAGGGAGACAAGCTGATGCCCTGCTGAGCAAGGAGCCGGACGCGGGGCTCGATCCCAGGACCCCAAGATCGTGACCTGAGCTGAAGGCAGATGCCTCACCAACAGAGCCACCCAGGCGCCCTGGAATGGTAAAAATTTTTAAAGACTGAACAGATCAAGTGTTTTCAAGAATATGGAGCAGCTGGAGCTCTCCCCCTCTTCTCACAGGAACATAAAATGGTACAACCGCTTTGGAAACCCGCTGGGCAGTTCTGTTAAAAGTTAAGCATATAATCCAGGCCTCCAGAATCGTTCACCCCCGATCACTCCCCGCAGTGACCTCTGTGTGAATATGAGCAAGTTCCTGCCCTCTGAGAACCTCAGCGTTCTCATCTGTGAACAGGGCGTGTTGTGCCTCCCTGTGCGGAAGTCACAACACGCATGCGTGGTGATCCCTGCAGAACCCCTGGCACGTGGATGCCCACAGCAGATAGACTTTGCCATGGGTGGGGGTCCTCTGCAGGTCCTCTCATTCTCTTCCTTAAAGACCTGGGACAGGAGGTGCTATGTGTTCTAGAGCCTTCCTCATGGAATCCCTGAGCTGGCCTCCACTGTCTCATGCGACAGAGGCACAGCCCGAGCGCCCTCCAAGCCCAGGCTGACCAGTGTCTACCGTGTGAGCTGTCCACACTCATCTGATTGCCTGGGGATGGGGTCGGTGATGTCCGTGGGAGGAGGCAGGCCCGGGGGCCCAGGTGATTGGCTGGGCATCGTTGTCCTGGCCCCACTCACCCCATGTCATTCCGCTCTCCCCGCAGGGTGACTCTGGCGAGATGGGCTTCCCAGGAATGGCTGGCCTCTTCGGACCGAAGGTACAAATTCCCACTCTGGCCTGCTCCTGTTGGGGTCCCATCCACCCACCTCCTGGTTTGTTTCTCCATGTGCTCGCTCGACAAAGATTTCTTGAGCGCTCATGGTGTGGGCTGGAAAGCCTCCAGAATCAAGCAGGGACATCCTCGGTCCCCAGAACTCACCTTCCAACAGACCTAGGTTTGAAGCCTGGCTCAGTTTACCTGCTCTGTGCATTAGGCAAGTTACTTTGTATCTCCAAGCCTCAGTTTTGTCAGCTGTAAAATGGGTATGAAAACCATAGAGGGTTATAACCCTGAAGTCCGAGTGGAGGCTTACACCATGTGGCACAGACCCTGCACGCTGGTTCCTGCTTGGTAATTGTGGACATTTGTTACTCTCCCTGGAACCTCTCTGTACAGGGAGGGCAAAGTGTGGCCAGCCCCCAGGGGTCATGGAGCTGCTGGAGCCCCGACCCAGTGGCCACCTAGACACAGACAGCCCTTCCTCTGCCTCCCACAGGGACCCCCTGGAGACATTGGCTTGAAAGGCATCCAGGGCCCGCGGGGGCCCCCTGGCTTGATGGTGAGTCCTCTCGTGGTCTGTCCTAGCAGGGACAGTCGCCCAGGCCAGCCGTCAGCTGGGTGGATGCCTGCTCTGCTCCTCTTGCTCCTTCAGGCTTGAGCCCCCTCTGCCCACAGCCTCCATCCCCATTGCCATCCCCATTGCCATCCCCTTGCTTCTGCGGTCCTGCCAACTGGGCTGCCATCCAGCCCCTTTCACCTGCTCCCATCTACCCCCTCAGTGCTCCCCCACAAGGCACATAGGAGGGGCCCAGAATGTGCATGGCCGTGCCCCTGCTTGAGAAAGTCTCCCTTCTACCACCATGGGACACTCAGGCTGCCGTCTCCTCTCCTGTCCCTGGGAATCTGTTCCCCAGACCCCGGAATGAAGACACTCAAACCTTTGTCTCTCCTTTAGGGAAAGGAAGGCATCATTGGGCCCCTCGGAATCCTGGGACCTTCGGGACGCCCGGTACGTGTCGGGAGCTGGCCGGGAAGACCACAGGGACAAGCTTGTCTCTGTGACCCAGGGCCAGCTCAAGACTCAGTTTCTGCATCTTGGAAACAGAACTTCCTCTCTGAGTCCTCTCTTATGGGGCCTGTGATTTATTGCAGGGTCCAAAGGGTGACAAAGGCAGCCGAGGGGACTTGGTGAGTTGAGGGGCTGCTTCGGCGGGTAGGGAGAGGGGAGTTGGGGAAGGGTGGGAGGGCGGAGCTCAGCCTGGTTCCCTAACTATCTCTCTCTGCTTCTGTCCTCCTCCAGGGATTGCAAGGTCCGAGGGTGAGTGGGCTGGGGTATGGGGGCTGGTGGGCCAGGGGAGTGGGGCAGGGTGGGCGCTCTGGGCTCCCCTACCCATGCCCACTGAAGTCCTCAGGCATGTTCTTTCCCTCTGGACCTCAGTCATCCATCGGTACCCCTCCGTACTGGGAGCATCACTGTCCCTGGGTCTTGGGTCTGCTCCAGGAGGTCTGGGGTGGGGAAGGTGGAGGGCCCTTGACTGGGGCCTCACTGTTCTTCTCTTCCTCCAGGGTCCTCCTGGTCCCAGAGGGCGGCCTGGCCCACCGGTAGGTACATGTGCTTAGCGCCCCTGGAACTCTAGGGCAGGAGGCGGAGCTTGGAGTGAGACCCAGGGCTTTGCAGGCAGATGCTCGTCTTGGCCCTGACCTCACAAGCTTCCCCAGACTTCTAGAGACTTCTAGGAGAGCGTAGAGCGGCCCTGGCCGGACTAAGCCTCCAGAAGAGCAGAGGCCAATTTTGCACGTCCTCTCATGCCTGGATGGCCCCTCCAGGCTCCTGACAGCCCCTGGGACCCCCACACCCAGTCCCTCTCAACTAGTCACTGAGCCTCTTCTTTTGCAGGGTCGGCCAGGGAGCCCTATCCACTTTGTAAGTTGGAGAATGTGCTCTTTTGCCTATTGGGGGTAAGGCCTGGGAGGGCGGGAGGCGGTTGGCAGCTGACCTCTTATCTGGGTCACAATAGCTAGAACCCTAAGCTAGGCCCAGGGTTGCCTGTGAACTTTTGTCCTTCCATCCCAGACCCTGGACTTTGCGGCAACAGAAAAGCCCAGAGGCAGAGAGTGGGGAATCCCGGTTTTAGGCAGGATGTGCCCCTGACCTTGAACCCGGGAAGCTGCTCCAGTGGCTGGGCTCCTGGTCCTGTCGGTATCCTCCGTACAGATCAGCTGATTGCCGAGGGTCTAAACAGGTTCTGGTGTCAATTCAAGCTTGGGGGGTGAGTGGGTGTTCCCCATGCCAAAGAGCACCTGGGGGACAGTAGCTGGGCACCCTATAGTTCGACTCAGTTCTGACACTGTGCACCAGGACGAAGGGTTAGACCCCACGGGTTCCCAATCCTGCAGGACTCCTTCCCCATCCTGCCCCGCCCAGATGCCAGCTTGACACTGGCGCCTCCGACCGACTGTGGGTCCCACGCCCCTCACTGGTGTGAGGCTGCCAAAGCGGCCCTTAGATCACTTACTAGCTTACTGGTTTCTTACAAAAAACACCATCACCTCAGGAACAGCCAGATGGAAGACAGGCACAGGGCAAGGCCTGAGGCAGGGGCTCTCAGAGCTCCCGAGCCCTCTCTAGGCAGCCGCTCTCCCCAGACCTCCATGCGGTCACCGCCTGGGAAGCCCTCCGAATACCAGCCTTTTAGGTTTTCATGGTGGCTTCATTACGTAAGCGTGATGGATAGAATCGTTGGCCATGGGTAAGGGACGCCACCACCATCTCTTCTCCCGCCCCGGGGGTGAGGGGTCCGGACGGAAGGCTCCCAACCTCTCACAAGGTTGCTTCCTTGGGCAAGCTATCCTTTGGTTACCCAGGGGCTTTCCAAGAGTCACCTCATTAGGGTGACAGAAGACTTTTCTCAGGTTTTGGGAGTTTGGTGCCAGGAACTTTTTCTTATAAATCACGGTATCACAGGGTCTCCTCCCCTCAGATTCTGAGTCCAAAGAGGGTCGGGCAAGGGAGCAGACTGGAGGAGGGAGGCCGTGTTCCTCCCTGGTGGGTACCAGCCTTAACGTATGGCCCCTCCTACGCCCCCCTGCCTAGAGGCCCCTCCCCCATTACCACTGCCCCTGTTGAGAATTTTGGTCAGGCCCTGACAGTGCATCCGGCCCCATTTGCCCCCCAGTGGCTGAGGGAAACCCAGCAGGAGCCCTTGGGCCGTGAGCCCCTCGGATTCTCTGCTCTTCTCATCTCGCAGCTTCTCACTGTCTGACACCCCAGCATCATCCATGAAAATGAACAGACAGCCCTGGCCTCACCTCCACACCCTCCCTAGCCCTTCTCATCACTAAGGAAGCCAGACGGCTCAGGGAAAGTGAAGAGATCCAGACAAAACCCTTTCCCTCTAAAAAAATTAAATAAGTAAAAGGAAAATTCGAGGATTTTACATTTTGTGCACAGTAGCGGACATACTGAGTATTTGTGGCAGGCGGACACCGTTAGGGGTTCTCCCTCTGGGTCAGCTCACTGATTCCTCTCAAGGTTCTGAGAATGTTGCTGCCATGCCCATTCCCAGGTTCCTGATGCAGAGAGGCTGTAAGCACCCTGCCCAGGTCCTGCAGTCACCAAGTAGCAAGGCTGATGTTTGAACTTGAGAAATCCCTCTAGCGTCTGGGCTCTGGGCCACTTGGGCTCTACCCAACATCAGATTCTCCCTGTCACTGTGTTCACAGTAAGACCGTTTCTGGCAAGCCCCATGCTAGGGCTGGAGGCGCAGGTGTGGGACAGTTACACAGAGAAAGGGGCTGCCCCCAGCCTGGGGGGGGGGGCAAGAGCACCAGGAAAGAGTTCCTGCGGAAACTGGCATCTGTAAAATGAGTATAGGGCTGGGCTTTCCAACGTCAGCACTTGTGGACATTTGGGGACCAGATGATTCTTTGGTCCCCTGCAAGTGATTGTAGGATGTTTGGCAGCATCCCTGGCCTCTACCCACTAGATGTCAGGAGCACCCCTTCCTCCAGTTGTGACAGCCAAGAAGTCTCTAGATGTAACCAAATATCCTCTACAGGGCAAGATTGCCCCTGGTTGAGAACCACCCAAATAGTAGATGAAGAGAAGAGAAGTAGATGAAGAGTAGAGAAGGCAGATGGAGCAATGGAGGGAAAGAAGAATGTTCCAGGTGATGGGAGCAACATGTGCAAAGGCCCTGTGGTCAGATAGAGCATGATGCTTAGCAACTTAGCAATACAAATGGTGTGTCTTGTGCATAGAGCATATGTGTGCAAGGGAAGAGAGGCTGGGCCAGAGGCCACAGCACTCAGGCCAGGTCTTGTAACCATGTGGAGGATTTGGGACTTAATCCTGTGGACAATGAAATTCCTGGAGAAAGGAGAGAAAGGGTCAGCTCTGACTCTCTTTGTAAGTGGAGGAAGGACAGAGAGTTGCACAGAAGGCAGGTGACTTGGCCACTGGTCTCAGACCCTTGGTCTCCTTCTCGGTGAATCCCAAGGGATCCTGGGGTGAGGGGGTGGTAGGATACTCACCCTGTCATCTCTTTGCACAGCAGCAAGATGACCTGGGAGCAGCTTTCCAGACGTGGATGGATACACATGGAGCACTGAAAGCAGAGGTACCCCGAGACCGCTGCCCACATGGGATCCCTCCCTGGGGGAAACAGAAGGGATGGCTCGAGAGTGGTCAGTGCCCTCCACGTGGCCTGCCCCAAGACTTCCATAGCTCATTGGTTCCCTGAGCCAGAGGCTGGACAAGATTGACGCTGTGTCGACTCTCTTAGGATTCGCAGTCCAGGGAGAGGGCAGCCTGGGCCCAGAAGAACCTGCTGACTTCCTCCCATCCTGGGGGTGGTCGGTGGAAAGACCACCTCCACTGAACCCCTTCTGGAGGGATTTGAGGCCACTGCCTCGTGTCCTGTCCCCTCCCATGACAGCCCCCACCCCGTTCCTGGCTCCCAGTTCCCTTATCTGTCAAGTGGAGGGAGCCCCGCCACGCCCCTAGGAACTCAGGGACATCTTCCAAGTAGTGAGAACTTAGGGCTGTGGAGGCTAAGACCCTTGGGCCAGGCCAAGACCTAAGGGTCTGGTGGCCCCCCTCTCTCTTCACGACAGGGTTACAACCATCCGGACCGGCTGGTGCTGGACCAGGGAGGGGAGATCTTTAAAACCTTACACTACCTCAGCAACCTCATTCAGAGCATTAAAATGCCCCTGGGCACCAAAGAGAACCCCGCCCGGGTCTGCCGGGACCTCATGGATTGTGAGCAGAAGATGGTGGATGGTATGAGGGCCTGTGGGTTCTGAAGAGGGGCTTTCTGCCCCCGGGGGTGGAGCAGACGGGGCAGGGGAGTTCCAGGAGGGGCTGGGCAGAGGGACCGGTCAAGTCTTGGCTCATTGGGACCAAGTTTCTGTCCTTGCGGAGGCAGACACACAAGCAGTCGCCTACCTGCTCACGCCACTGAGCCTCTGGTCACAATATGGCGGACCTTGTGCCTCCTGGAGTGTGGGCTAGTGGTTTTACCCTTTCAGAGCCCACAGATCTGCAAGCTGGGGACAACCATTTCAGGGCAAGGAGATAAGAGCTTTGGCAAAACAAGCACCCAAGGGCCGGGAGGGTACAGGGGCTGGGGGAGGGGGCTGTCATGGGTGCCCTGAGAGCCAAGATATCCCCCCTTTCTGCCACACCTCTTCCCTTCACTGGCAAGAAGGTGGACCAGCATCTGGTTGTCCCAGTCTTTCAGCTGTGGGGCCTTTGGCTTCCTTGGAAGCCCTGTGAGGAAACCAGATGCCGGCACAGGTGCCCAGCAGATGGGGGGAGCGGCTTCTCTGTCCTTCCCAGACAAGCCCCTAGGAGGAGCACCCATTCAACTAGATGGGCCCTAAATCCTTGGGGCTGGTGATTCAGTCGCTCTCCGGCCTCAACTGTCCCCTCTGTAAAATGGACCCTTTAAAGTAGCAGCGCAGGCAAGCGCTCAGCCACATGGCCCCTCCAGGGGCTCTGCCAGCTGTGAGCTCTGCTCAGAGCCTTCCCTTCCATCTTAGTGGCTCCTGGAATCCTTTTCTGCTCCCTCTCCTGACTTCAGACCCAACCGGGGCTCAGCGGATCCCAAGTTTCGGGGTCCACCTGCAGAACGGGACCCGGGACTTCCCCTGGTCACACACCTGTACCATCCCCCCTCCACGTCACCTGCAGGTACGTACTGGGTGGACCCAAACCTTGGCTGCTCATCCGACACCATCCAAGTTTCCTGCAACTTCACCCATGGTGGACAAACGTGTCTCAAGCCCATCACGGCCTCCAAGGTACCTGTCTACACCCCCATCCGCTGCCGGCGGGTCCTCTCCCCACCCACCCGGCCCTTGGCCACCGCCCGCCCGAGTTTGGTTCTGAGCCTTGACTGTCCTACTGAGCGGCTTCTTTGTGATCCTTGGTTTTCTCACCTACGAATTGTTCTAAATCTGTGGTTTCTACACCCTTCCGTGATGCATGATGTTAATGGGTTTTGTTTCAAATAGAACTTTCTGCTCCATACCTAAAACAGCACAGTTGGCCAAGCTGGCTGGGTTGGAGAACCAGGAACCATCCGTGCAAACTAAGTCATGCCGCCCGAGGCGTGTATGCAGGTTCAGCTGATGTTCAATGCCTACTTTCTGTGTGCCTGTCCCCGGGCTGAGTCCTTGAGGTGGCTTAGGGCCGCTCAACAGCAAACCAGGGTGGCCGGTGGCAGTGGGGCACCTCACGGTGGACTGTGGGTCTGTAGGGATGGCAAGTTCTCTGTGTGGGAGGATTCAGGCTCCAGGGAGAGGAGCCCCCTGCCCATAGGGGAGGCAGGGACCCAGATAGCCATCCCATCCCATCAGCCCTCCTGGGGAGGCTCCAGGAGATGTCTGAGAATCTCTATGTGGGCCCACTGGTCAGCAAGCCTTGCTGGGTTCCTACCATGTGCTGGACACTGGGATTCAACAGGAAACACAGTAGCCTCACCCACCAGCTAGGTCCTTTCCCCCCTGACTCTGACTCTGAGCCAGACCCGCCCGGCAGAGTGGGGAGACCACAGTTGGTACCTGCACGGGTGACCATCCCCATCAGGAACAATGACCACCGTTTTATACTGGTCTCAGCCTATAAATTTCGAACGTGGTGGCTGGACCAGCCCTTGTGGATCTTACTATGATCACAAGATGCCCCTCACGATGAAGAAACTTGGAAAAAATAGAGATTTGTTACTTACGGGACCCGGAAACTACACAGCACACCGGGGACCACCCAGCCAGGTTGCTGGCGGGGAGAGAGAGAGAGTGCACGAGCCTGGGGCTCTGCTATTATTGGGGTCCGGGGTCAGGGCCTTAGGGCTTCCCAGGCTCACTCTTTGGTGAATTGAAAACATAAGTGTGGGAATTTAAAGCACAGGAAGAGGGGGAAAAAAAATGGCCCAAATGGCCAGCATTGGCAATCTTGAAGTTTAAAACAAAGGAGGCTCAGTGCGGGGAGGCAGCTGGGCTCTTCATCTGGCCCGCGGCTGGCAAAGCATTTATTTGAGATCACAGGCTTTGGGGTGGATGCCTAGGCAATCAAAGCTTCAATCAGGCCCTTGCATCACACAAAGGAAAACCAACCGTCCGGGCTCTCAGGGCACCCACTGAAACCATAAATCCCGTCCTTGTTTGAGGTCACTGCCATTTCTGGCATCTCGGGACTTAGAAAGGGTTGGGGAGGCCACTCTCATTTCTCCTGTACTTGGAGAGCCTCTCGGTCTTGGGCTGGTTCCTCTTCCTCTCTGGGCTTTGGGATCCCAGCTCAGCTCCAGAGACAACCGCCCATGCCATCGGGGGTGGATCGGGTGACGAAGGACTCTCGTAGATCTGGCTGTGCCCTCAGGCAGCCCTTGGTGCTTTCCCTTCCTCACCACTCCTTGGCTGTGGACCAGTTTGCACAGACCTCGGTTTCCCTGTGTTGTCTCAAGTAGGCACACATCTGGGAGCAAAGCTGGGAATCGATTACTGGGAAAGAGCATCTCCCTGCGCCCACCAGAGAGAGGGGAGGTTTCCAAGAGCCCCGGGCAGCCGGCCTGGCCCTTCCTCACCTCTGTGTCTCTGCTGCAGGTCGAGTTTGCTGTCAGCCGGGTCCAGATGAATTTCCTGCACCTGCTGAGCTCTGAGGTGACACAGCATATCACCATCCACTGCCTTAACATGACCGTGTGGCAGGAGGGCACTGGGCGGACCCCGGCCAAGCGGGCTGTGCGCTTCCGGGCCTGGAATGGGCAGATCTTCGAAGCAGGGGGTCAGTTCCGGCCAGAAGTATCAATGGATGGCTGCAAGGTAACCTTGGGGCCCCTCACGGGCCCCT
>PISX010026653.1:0-24198 GCA_004024625.1 Mellivora capensis | reverse complement strand
GGGGCAAAGGGGAGTGGGAGGTACAAGTGTCCAGTTCTGGAATGAACAAGTCACAGGGACAGAAGGCTCAGCACAGGGAACACCATCAGTGGTACCGTATCGGCTTTGTAGGGGACTGATGGGAGCTACACTTGGGAGCACAGCATAAAGTAGAGGGATGAAAAACCACTGTTGTGCCCCTGAAACCAATGTCACACTAGATGTCAACCATACTGAAATTAAAGAAAAAAAATAAAGAATCAGGTGGATTTACCTAATTTCTTTTATCATGGAATGTTTAAACTGTCTTCCACTGCCTCTCTCTGAGGGGAGGGCCCCTAAGACTCCACGTTCCAACTGCCGCTGTCCCACGACGTCACCTTCTCCATCCTCTGGTCCTCTCTCTCTCCCGTGTTTCTAGGAGATCACGGGGGTGGCTGCTGGACTGTGGATATACTAGAATTGTTGCAGTGGGAGGAAAATGTGTCTTTCTGTGCTCCTGGACTGTCTGTCTGTGTGCTTCTGCCACACACACACACACACACACACACACACACACACACATTTACCAAAGCCAGGCGTCTTCACACCTGTCCCACCACAGCCTTCCGGAGGCACTCACGGTGCAGCACGGCCAGCCTTCAGCCTCCACTTCCCCGTCTGTGATGTCTCCACATTTCCATTTGCCCTGATCTGCTTCCTGCCCACTGGTGTTTGCTCTTTTTAGTCAAAGAGTAGACGGCATAACATTTTCCTCTGTTGGTTTAAGATCCCCGTGGTCCCAAAGCATGTGCTTCCATCCCTCCTTGTTTTTTCCCCATTCTTTCTCTTTCTTTCTTTTCGTTATTACTGGCATTTGATTCAAGGCTTTTGTGAGGCTCTGTGGCATTTCTCCGCCACATTGGCCATGCGCCTTACAAGGTCCTTTTTAACAATTTTGCAGAGTGCTGAGCACAGTAAGTGAATCATTCCTCTGCCATTTATATGTTTGGGTACAATGAAAGCTCTTGACAAGAGGCACGACTTTCCCAGCCTGGCATTTATGATCAATTTCTGTTGCTATTCAACAAGGTCATAAGCTTTTTGGAAAAGTCTACCCACCTGTGACCTTTTGTTGTTGTTTTTCTAACTGATGCAGTTCATGGCTGCCGAGTGTTCTTTTCTAGTGTCATGAATAATACACCAAGGGTAATAGACTGGTCTCTATTTTTTATTTATAAGTCTTGGATTTGGGGCAGGAAAATGTAGGGCTTAGTTTTTCTGTAGAAGGACTATCCCCCACGTGTGCCTCTAGGACGCCCAGGCCTGTGGGGGATGGGGGGCCTCACCTGGAAGACCAGACGCACGGCCGTGACCTTTGTGCCCCACCATGAATGGCCAAACGGCACAGCCCTCCGGGAAATGCCCCGAGATCAGTCTTCAACAGAAAGGAGCTTTGTGAAAATTGTGGAGACAACTTTTATCACCTTAACCTGTTCGAGGCAACATGCTAGACTTGCGTTCGAATTCACAAACCTAACCACGAGAAATGAGGTCACGTTTCAGGAATAAATTTAAGCAGAACATGAGCGGTCATGCTGCCCAGCGCAGGAAGATTCTCCTAGAGCCGCGCTTCAGCTGTGCATTCCTGCCATCCGCCGGTGACTCAGAAATGACTGAACGGCCCCGATGAATCAAAAACCCCACACCAAAAACCCCACACCTACGAGCTGAAACAATCATGCCCCAGCTCGGAAGCCAAACCGCAGGGATCTTTCTGGGCCTTCATGATGAAGATAAGTGGACAATCCTTGGTTTCAGATCAGCTGGCCCAAGGAGGCTGAGCTAGCGGGCTGTTTCCGCTCTCCTGGAAATTCATAAACAAACACAGAAGGATCCATCTTCCTGGGCTTCAGCTTTGCTTCGCTAGTGGTTTCCCGGGACCAGAAAGCAAGGCGCTGTGCCAGGCTCTGACAGCGACTCCAAGCTATGTGCCACTTGGCTCACCAGCCCTGGCAAAATGTTTACTTAGATATTCAAGAATCCATCATGAGAGAAGCAACCTTCGACAGCAGGAATGGTGGAGTTGGCTGAGATTCGCAGGTTCATCCTGTCCGGCCTCCCCACCCACAGCCACCGGCTTAACCAGAAGAATATAAAATGCGGGAGGAGTATATCTTCACCCTCCCTGATCCACTGCCCACCCCCTCACAGCAGCCAACAGGATCCGGCATGCACAGGGCAGACCCTTCAACCAGACGGTTTCAGTTGTGCGACGGGTGTGAAACAGGGGAAGGCATCAGCCGTGGCACAAGCCACAGTGTGTGCACCTGCCTCCTGCTGCCTGCCCCCGGGCCCCTCCCAGGGCTGCACTGATCTTGACTCTGCCAGACTTACGAGAGGTAAGACACGCTACTCCAACAAGGTCAGCAGCCTTTCAGGAGGGAAGTCAAGAAATTCAGTAGGGTAATTCTGCCTCCCAGGCTGTCAAGCTTTAAGGAGAAAGCCTTAGGAAGATAGAGTGAAAAAACCAAACAGAAAGATCAATCTGTCCTGGCCTCTGTGTCACAGGCCCACTCCTCCTTTCCTGACGATGCCACACCTCCTCGAACCCACTCTGACCTTGACCCTGGGATTGTGTTCCTGCCTGCTCCCCGGTGTCCACTGGGTTCAAAGTTGAGATGCCCTTTTAATGTGTAGATTCCCACCTAACTGTGACTCCTTAGGCTCAGTCCCTACTCCGTACTGACTTTCCACTTTCTCTTACTTGGAGAAGCAATACTTAGTACCTCTAACACTAAAGAAGTAAGCCCACGCTGATGAGTGCAAGGTTTCTCTAGTGCCTTTATGCAGGACAGCACCTTCCAGTGCTCTCCCTTATCTTTTTTCTCTTTTTTAACTTCTAAGAGGAAGGTCTGTGAGCATCCTGGGAAATTCTCCAGATGTCAGGTCAATGCAGTCCTCACCAGAAAGGAGCTTTGTGGGAATTTTGAGGGAAATGGTCAGCAGATTTCCCTTTGATTTGACTTGTCTTGGGCTACTTGGCCCCAAGGTGCTACTTGGCGACCTGGCTTTCAGTTCAATGTTTGACTATTTTCCCTGCTGTACCCTATCGTCTCCTTCACCCTGATATTTCTCAGAGGTCAGGGAGTGCCCACTATGTGCCAGTCATGGAAATCGGTGCTGGAATTAAAAGGTAATTAAGACAGCTTCATGCCTGTCCTAGGAGCTCACAGACCCTAACACAATGTGGCAAGGGGGCCAGAGCCTTCCTGGGGGTTGAGGACAAATATGTGTAAGATATTAAGATCAAAGCACCCCCCAAATGCAAAGTAGCCCGTATAACCATCTGCATTCAAACAAATACACAAACTGTGTCATATCCGTACAATGAAATAATTCAGAGCCATGACGATAAATGACAATGACAACAAAAACACGCAACACCGTGAATTAGGCTGACAGAAGTAACTGACATTGAGATGACAAGCTTCTGCAGATGGTTTAACTTTTGTAGCATAAAATCAGTGGAAACAATCCATTATTAGGGTTATGCACAAGGAAGGTAATGAACTGCAAAAAGAAAAAGGCAAGGAATTGATTAACGTAGATATTAGGACAGTGATTGTCTCTAGTGAGAGCAAGGAGGTTCTGATTCAGAAGGAACATCTAGGGGCACTGTGTTTGCATCAGAGCCAGCTTCATGGGTCACCTGAGCATGGATAGGATCCATGTTTGGAAACCCCACACTTTGTCTAATGACTCTGCTGACTCCAGCAGAGATGTGGGGCCAAGTCATCTCGGGAGCTCAGCACCTCCTTTGTGGCTTCTTTGAGCAAACAAGTGGATCCAATGCCTCTGTTTCCGATAATGTATGCCTTCTGCTCTCATTCGTACTTGGTCTTCATAGTCTCATTTGCTAATATCATTTTTAGAGCCTCTTCTTTGTGAAAGGTGCCTCAAGTGCATTCTGGAACAAACTGGGGAGAAGGCACAAATAAAGAAATAATTGACCAAATGAAAATCACAAGATCCTTAGGTTTTTCACAGGAGAAAATGTGAAGCTTTGTAGACAATTCTAGCTGCCATTAATCAAGTCAGCGATTTTACCTTGGAAGGTTTGGGAAGCATGAGTCTGAGGAAAGGAGTCATTGAACAGGTAGCTTTCAGTGAGGGTCAAAAGAGAAGAGCCACTGCAGCAGGATGTTCTAGATGATGGATGGTGGCATGATGATGAGGCCATCTACGGGTGGGCTGACCCTGGGAAGATGCTGGAGAGCAGCAAGGGGGTATGATCGAGCCAGGCCCCAGGAGTTTTGGCATTCCAGAATATGGCAGTGTGAGCAAACCTACGTGTGCTTCTGAAGGCAGCATCAACCTCCCTAGTTTTAGTCTAGTGACTAAGAGCATACATCCTGCAGTGACACGTGCCTTCCATGGGGTCTGCTCAAGGATTATTTTGATGATCTTTCACAGGATTGGTTCCAAGGACATCAAAACAGGAAAAACTGTCAGGAAATATTTTATGCCCATCCTTTACTTTTTTAATTTCATTTTGTTTTTTTCAGTGTTCCAAGATTCATTATTTATGCACCATACCCAGTGCTCCATGCAATCCGTGCCCTCCTCAATACCACCACCAGG
Source organism: Mellivora capensis (assembly GCA_004024625.1). Taxonomy (NCBI): domain Eukaryota; kingdom Metazoa; phylum Chordata; class Mammalia; order Carnivora; family Mustelidae; genus Mellivora; species Mellivora capensis. Next base: position 19,596 of record PISX010026653.1, on the reverse strand, counting down.
CTCACCTAAACCCCACTCCCCTCCCCTCCAAAACCCTCAGTTTGTTTCTCAGAGTCCACAGTCTCTCATGGTTCATCTCCCCCTCTGATTTCCCCCAACTCACTTCTCTCCATCTCCCAATGTCCTCCGCGTTATTCTTTATGCTCCACAAGTAAATGAAACCATATGATAATTGAATTTCTCTGCTTGACTCAGCATAATCTCATCCAGTCCCGTCCATATTGATACAAAAGTTAGGTATTCTTCCTTTCTGATGGAGGAGTTATATTCCATTGTATATATGGACCATATATTCTTTAGCCATTCATCTGTTGAAGGGCATCTTGGCTCTTTCCACAGCAACAATGGCCACAGTCTCCATCCCTCACTTTTAAAAACCCTCCCTTGCTGGGTTACAAACCCCTGAAAGGCTGGATTTCTTTTTAACCCAAGCATTCCACCAGTGCCTGGGACATGGCAGCCCCTTAAACAAAGATGTGTTGGAGAGGAGGGAGGGTCACGGGGCACAAGGCCAGGTGCTGCCCCTAGTGGGCCAGACCTGACACTGCCTGAGCAGGTGTCACTGCCTTCCAGATGACCGGAAGCAACTAATTATCTCGAAGGCCCTCCTACGCCGGACCTTGAGACAAAATGTTTTCTAGATCCACTTTTCTAGAAATGCTGATGAATACTTAACAGGACTTTGATTCATCCCTAAATGGGGATAAAGAAGCAAGGAAGCAAAATAAATAAATAAACAAATAAACAAATAAATAAATGTGTGCCTGTGTGTGTGGAAAGAAAGTCTGCCCATATGGAAAGACCTGGAACCCAAACCCTTGAAGGCTGCAAATGTTCGTAGCTTCCCCTGACAGAGCTGGTGTGAAATAAAGAACAAAGCCATGGGAGTCCTGAGTAGGAGGGAAATAACTTAAAACAAGGAGCTCTACTATTTTGGCAGTTTATAAAATGTTATGTCTTTAAACTCTTTTGTGACCCTAAAATCAATGCCTGAGGAATGAGTCTGTGGAGGGTCAGGAGATATTTAGTGAGCTGAGAGCCAGGAGACCTTGCTTCCCACCATTTAAATTACACCTCCCAGGCTGCAAAGCACAGGTCTGAGTTTAAAAAGGGTAATCTTAATTGTAATAATATCAGCTCACCAAATAACACCATGTAGCACAGTGTCACATCTGGGATCTGCCCGAGTATCTTTGACACTGCTAAGGGCTGTCCAAGCACGGGATGCAAGAGGACAGAGCCCACCTGGATGGACCTCTTGGTTTCTACTGATTTAAGTTAGGTATCCTAGACCAACGTTCTTCAACTCTGACCCTTCATTTCCCACGTTCGTAAAATGAGGAAGGTTCTAGTTGAGATCCGTTTCTGCACCTCTGGCCCCACTCAGCCCCACCATTAATGCCAGCCAGACACCTGCTGCCCACCTCCCTTGTTTAAGACCAGATACACCCCATGCAAGCACTGGGCTTCCATATGAGCAGCTCCAGTGCATACCTTGGTATATTTTCTTTCCTTTTGGGGGGTACTTTAAAATCTAAAAAGGGAAACTTGAAGCTTATATGTCTCCCTAAAAAATTAAAAGTACACATGTTAAGATCACTGGAAGGCAAGTCCAAACTCTCACATTCACTTAACCTCAATTTTCTTATCTTATAACCATTTACAAGATTAAATCATTATAATGCCTTTCTCCTGGGTGGTTGTAGAGATTAATTGAGATAATGCCCAGGGGAAAGAGCTCAGTGCCTGGCACACTGCATACATTTGATAGGTTTTGTTTCTCTTGGCACGGTGCAGTGTGGTTATTGAATGACTACGCTAGCCTTTGCTACCAAATTGTTAGCTGTTCGAGGGCAAGGACTGCCTTCCTCATTAAGCACTACCTATGTAGTAACCGGTTACAATTATGCTATAACATAATTAAATTGAATAGTATATTTATATATTCTGACCTATTGGCTCTCAGCTCTGATACCTTAAGTGTACATTGAATCACTCAAGCAGTTTATGAAAATAACTGTGGCAGCTCTTCACCTAGAGCCAATCGAATTGGGACCTCTCAGAGAAGTTCATGGGAGTGTGTATTATATAAAAGCTCCCCGTGGAAGTCTTAAGTACAGGCAGCGCTAGAAGCATAGCTCCTGACCTGCACCCACCTGTCCACTCATTGATGGCTACCCACTCTGTGCCAGGCACCCCTGTGGGCAATGGTGACTCCCAAGTCAGCAGGATGGTCCACGTCCTCACGACCTAGAGAAGCATGCATAAATCAGTCACTAAAAAGTCAACACAGCACCCATCTGGCAAGAAAGCCCTCTGCAGAGAGGACCACACAGGCTCAAGGAGACCGGAAGCTCATTTAGAGGAGGAGGGATTTATAAATGAAGGAAGGAATCTGGGAAAATGACCTTCATTGAATTGCATTTCATTGTTATGCACTCTATATTTATTCAGGATCATCATTATGAAATAAACATTTCCACTGTCTGACTCAGGGGTCCCATTAAAGGATTGTCATGACAAACTTCTTTAGTTTCCTCTTGCTTGGCAGAAGAGACGCAGCACCTCACTCTCCCCTCCAAGTGTTATCTCTTAAGACATTTCCGGACTCCTCTCAAACTCCAGAAATGCTACAGACAGGTTTCTGTTCATAGGTGAATCTTATGTTTACAATCATGGCTGAACTAAAGGTTTCATTTTATGTTCCTTTGGACCAATACGCTTGTTTTTTTTTTAAATTACCTCGAATTCTCTATTTAGAAAAGATGGAGAGAAAATAATAAAATTTAAATATCAATGCTCTATAATCCATTCATAACCAAGATCCATAATTTGTATGTCTTAGTTCTGTTGAGTTAGAATAGGGGTGGGGAAATACATATTTATTGAGCGCTTAACACATGTCAAGCAATTTGTTATGCTTTACATACATTATTTAAATTTTGTCTCCCAATAATATCATGACTTTGGTACCAACCTCCCATTTTACAAATGAAAGGAAAATGAGAATCATCGAGGATGGAGTAAGACAATTGGTAGGTAACTCTTTGAAGGGCTGGAAGATACCACGGTAATGCAAGGTCCATTGTATTTCTTTTTTTTTTTTCTTATAAAGATTTTTATTTATTTATTTGAGAGAGAATGAGAGTGACAGAGCACAAGCAGGAGGAGGGGGGCTACTGCAGAGGGAGAGGGAGAAGCAGACTTCCCACTGAACAGGGAGCCCAATGTGGGGCTCGATCCCAGGACCCTGGGATCATGACCTGAGCCAAAGGCAGACACTTAAATGACTGAGCCACCCAGGTGCCCCGGTCCATTGTATTTCTGATCTGTGTCTCTTCCTCTCTTAAACTTTACTGTCTGATTGTCAAAGATCTCCAATCCCCATTCAAGTGACTTTTCAAATGCAAGTCCCAAGTCTCAGGAGTTCTACACAGGTACATGCACTTGTTAATTTAATAAATGTAATGTATTGCCAGCTGAGGCCCATCTGGGGATGGATCAGAAAGAGGTGAATCAGAAATGCACTCTGCTCTGAAGAGAGTTTAGAAACTATTAGAGGGAGAAAAACACACACACGATAATTAAAACCAATACATCAGCACATCCCTATCCAAGACAAGGAGCCACTGAGATGTTACCATCAGATAGGAAGACTATTGTTCGATAATTCCCAGTGGGAGTCTCTGTAGGGTGGGTGCTGGTGGTGAGGTGGGGCCCCAGGAGGATGAGGACCTAGAGTCAAAGAGAGCAACAGTCCCATGGCCCAAACAGGTAGTCAGAATTATGATGTGTGCACCACCATCTGGGAAACTCCTACCAGGGCTGGTCACGATTCTTGACCATCTGGGAAACTAGTTCAAGGGATGGTCCTGAGTCTCAGATTTACATTTCCGAAAACTCGAGGCTACCAGTTCAGGGACCACATATTAAGTGGGAAGGGTCTAGCAAGGGTCAAAATTCTAAGTTCCACAGAGTGAGTATCATTCCCAGAAGAGGAGGAAAACGGAAGTTCTGGGGACAGGGCAGACAAATGAACAAAGACAAGGACAAAGCAGGGAGGATCACTGTCATCTTCTGGAGGCTGAAACGTGGTGGTCAGCCAGCTTAAGCTATCATAAGGATGGATGGATGGCCATTCAGTGCTCTCACTGAAAATAATTAACCAACCAGAAATGGGGCTTCAAATAAACTGGAAATCCATTCAAGCCTCATTAAGAAAGCCACATCAATATACTTCCAAGATCATCTTTGAGTAGTTGGGTTTTGTTCACTTTGTTAGCTTTTTGTTGTCTGTTTCTGGGTTGCTTTTGTTTGGCTTATGGTGGTTTATTTTTAATCACTGAGGCGTTCGGACATGTTAGTGAGCAAATTGCGGTTGATGTGTTTGGAGCCAACAAACATCTATTTTGAGTAAAAGAGTTGATATGAAAGTGCTGTGTAAATACCAGACATGTGGATTTTTCAGAATGCAATTTAGAGAGCTCATAATGTCCCTCACTTGTAAGAGAAAAATTACCCAAAAATCCAATCTCAGTCTAGTACCCCAAATTCCATGATTTATTTAGCATTAATGCTAATATGACTATCTTCCGGTGTATGCCCTACCAAGAATTTGGAATTTTGAATTCCAATTTTGAATTTGTTTCCCTTACTGCTTTGGTTTATATGTGAGCATGTGGGCTGATAACTTTCAAAAAGAATCTGACTTCTCGGTTCTGAATCAGAATATGAAAATGACAGCCCGGGTAATTTGACAAAATGGGGCTTTGCATAAACTCCATGCCCCGTCATCTGAAGTAGACTTCCAAAGGCTAAGACATTTCCCCCAGAGAGCTCTCTAAGGTGGGATCCAAGGGCACATACATAAAATAATGGAGGCACCCATGTCCCGGACCACCACGCCCACTGGTTTAGTACCCGTGTTAAGGTAGGTGGTTGTTGGCTCTCTGACAATTCTGGGGAAGCAAACTATGATTGAGTTCAGTTCTCAGAGAAATAAAAGACAAGATGCTTGAGTGAGTGTAGAAATGTTGCCTACTTCAAGAGACATGAGCCATTCGAATCCACAATAAAAGAGGTCATCTAAAGAAAAGAGCCCAAGAATTCATTCTAAATCCAAGTGGGGGACATTTGGCCAATGGAGACTTTGGGGCCCTGGCAATTTGGTTAATGTGAAAACCACACATTGACTCTCAAGCCCTTTTCATTCTCCCCAGATACACTATGTAATGGGCCACATGTATTGGAAGGGAACCCACAGCAATGAGAACAACTTTGAACAATTATATTTGCAATAAAACTTGGAAACATTGGATTTGACATCCTGTACAAGAGACACATGACCACAAGTTTTGCTGGCAAGGCAAACTAGCCCAGGGTCTTCCATGATCCCTTCTCCATCACACAACAAGGCAAGAACGGGGTGAGAAACAGAGGAAAAATTATATTTTTAGTCCCTTTTCTCAGTTCGACCAGGGACTATCACTCTCCAGACTCAGCAGATGGCAGACCAGACAGTTTTGTCTGATGAGCTAATTAGTTTTCAGCTCCTCATTATCACCTTACAATGGAATCTAGAATAAAAGCTTGAAGTGCAGGATGTTTAAAGGGCTTATTTGAATGCAGTAAAGTGCATTCTTTAACTTAAATTCTTTCATCAGAAATGGGCTTTATCTGTTCAGGAGGCATGAGGATTTAGGAGAAAACTCTAATAGAGTAGCTTGTCTCTAATGTGGAAATGTTGTCAAAAGTAGGATGTGCATTCCAGACAACCACAGATAAGTCACATTTTGTACTGAAAGGAAACTGGGACCAGAAGAACTGAATTCTAGTCTCATCTCTGCCACTCATTAACTCCATGGCTGGAGGCACATCAGCTTCCCTGAGCTCCATGCCCTATCTGTGAAAGGCACTCACTGGGGGAGGTCCTTCCAGGGCTCCAATTCTATCTTGCTAACTCTTCGTTAGGGTCAACCCTGCAGTCTTCTAAGGCACATTTAGGAAATGTCATTTCTTCAGATAAAATAATTTTTAGCATTGCTAAGCATTAAAAGCCCTTTTCTTTTTTAACAGAGCATAATTGCTCTGGCAAATCCATCTGTCTCCAACAACGGCGTTCAACACACCATGTGCCCACATGCTCTAGTTGAGCTGGCAGATGCTGAGCCTGAGCAGCAGAAAGTTAAGGTCTCTGGAGGTTAAATGACATCCAAGCTTCAACTCCTTGCTGGACGACCACGTTAAAGAGGGCTACTAACGCCTGGGATTCCCAGGGCGGCAAGGTGTGCTGGCTGAGCTAGTGAGAAGCTGGGGAGCTAAGTTCCATATCTTCAATGTCCAGCTCTCACTTAGTGCTTGATAATTATTGCATAGAGATGGATACAAAGCATTTTTGCACAACAGTTAAATGCACCTGAGATGCAAAATTTTTCTGGGCCAACGTCTATTTTTTCTGGCATGACCTAGAAGCTACGAACACTTCCAAACAGCAAATGTGTCTCCTCTTCATGCTGCAAATGTTCCAGACCTGCACGGCCCCAGTTGGTATACACTAGTCACATGTATCTCTTTACATTTTAGTTTTAATTACCGTTAGATGGAATTTAAAATTCATGTTCCTTTTTTTTCCTTTTTAAAATTGTGTTATGTTAGTTACCATAGTATGTCATTTTTTAAAGATTTATTTATTTATTTATTTGTCAGAGAGAGAGCAAGCACAGGCAGGCAGAGAGGCAGGCAGAGGCCAAGGGAGAAGCAGGCTCCCTGCTGAGCAAGGAGCCCAACGTGGGACTTGATCCCAGGACGCTGGGATCATGACCTGAGCCCAAGGCAGCGGCTTAACCAACTGAGCCACCCAGGCATCCCTGTCATTTGTTTTTGATGTAGTGTTCCAAGATTCATTATTTACCTATAAGTTTCTTATTTGAACCTGCCACATATCAAGGATGCAATAGCCACATATGACTAGTGGGAACCAGGTGGGACAGTGCAGGTCTAGACCATTTCCAGGATCACTGGATTTCCAGATGCACTGGAGAGTGCAATTCTAGACTGAGCGTTCCTAACACCCTGTAGGTCCCTTTCATTTTTGACTTAGAGTACACAGCCCACACTGACACATTCTTCGTGTGCTGATAACATGATAAGAACTCCACTATGGGTCATCTGGAGGCTGGAAAGATGGGGCTCAACTCGTGGTATAGTTGAGTGAGTTCTCTCACTTGTCTTTGGAAAAATACCAAGTGCTCTTACCCAAACAGCTCTAAGAGTAGCTACCATTGGGAAATCTTGGGTCAGAGTAAGAAATGTTAAGAGGGAAAAAAACAGTGAAGAACCTGTGCTCTTTTCATTAATTCATAATGTAAAATGCCATCCTTATTTTTATACTTCATATACTTATGTTTATATCCCTTATACAAGTAGGATTATAAATTGTACAGAGGCATGATCTAGAGGAAGAACACTCTGAAAGGATTCCACAATTTCTGCTCTACCTTTTTAGTATTGCTTCTTGTTTCTTACTTCACTCTCTTATATACAACATCTTTTTGCTTTTCTTTGATCTAATTAAAATGTTGGCTTTTACTGGCCTTCATAGACTTCTTATTATGGAGATTTTTTTCCCCTTTGGACTCCTCTTTCTTGAAAAGCTTAATTCATAAGGAAAAAGAATGAACTGATGATCATTCCTCTGTGACCACTAATACTATTTATTTATTTATTTATTTATTCTAAGTAAACTCTACATCCAAAGTGGGGCTCGAACTCACAACTCTGAGATCAAGTGTTGCATGCTCTACCAACTGAGCCAACCAGGCACCCCTATGGCCATTCATGCTTTGTCTGATTTTCTTTCTTCCTTTGAAAGATCCCTTTCCTGCTCCTTTATTTGAGGTATTCTACTTAAAACATAAAATAGCACACCTTAGTAACCTATATTGTGTGTATGAATTGATTCATAGTTCTACAAATGCTTCCTTTTCCAAAATATGAAATTACAGAGTACTGATTTACATCTGAAATTATTCAACACTGGATAAGCTAGCATCCCTCTAGGGATAAATCATGGATGTATATGGGGTTTACCATTAGCTTCTACCCCATCTCCTCTAGTTCCAGTTCCCCAGTTTTCTCCCAGGACTTCTGCCTCTTCTCTGGGTGGCTCGTCAAAAAGCCCATTCACCTGGGCACAGGTGTTGGCACAAAGATGGCCCACCAGTTGATCAGGAGCACCAACAGCTGCAGTGCATACCCTTCAACCTGCCCCAGAAGGACTCATTTCAGGCCTGCAGTCCCACACGGTGTCCCTGATGGAGAACAGAACCAGTGCAGAAGAGGGACATGGAGGTGGAATCAGAGAAACTGCAGGCTGGGGACATCTCTGAGCCTTCCATTTTCCAGCCTGGGGGTTGGACTTTTTACTCCAGGATCTTTCGCACTCCTAATGAATATGCATGGAATTTCTATGCATCTGACTTCCAACGGATCCTAAAGTCCTTCATCGTGTGTGGCTAAATTGTGAAAGTCTTTTGAAAAACATCTTAATTTGGTGCTAATGCCAAGCAAATTATTTCTGAAAACTGACAAGGATTTTAACAGAGAAAAACTTTCCTCAAACTATCCAATTAGCAGCAATGTAAGAGGAAGGTGGTGAGATTCTCCCATAATTAATAGGTGCATTGTTAAGTGAATTATGTAATATTAAAATATCACCGAGGGGACAGAGTTAGAGACAAATGTCCTCATCTGGGCTGGATGGAGCTCTTCTGGAGAGCCATGTTATAAAGTTCTTTAATTTAAAAAATTACATTTCCAAGGCCTAATATTGTCAGAAAGACAAATCATCTGGCCCAGTAAGAAATATAGATTTAGAGGATTGTACTTAAGGGCCTAGCACAGGGGCTGTACATCATTGTCAAGTGCGAAGGAGTTGGGCCACAGAAGCTGCATACCTTTTTTCACGGGCGAGAGTGGGTGGAAAATGTATCCTTGAACATCTCTAAATCTGAGATGGCTGAGAGCCCAACCTCTCGCTGATACCCTGCCAGGCTCATGGGCTGTTCTGTCATAGGTTTTATGATCACTGAGGGATGGTGAGGTCAACAGATCAAGAAAGAACTTCCATTAAAAAGATAGTTTGTGTTTCACAGATCCCAAGAGGAGGGAACAAGCCACAACATCCGGGCTACCCTGGGGAAGGGCCAGGGTCCATCAGGAGACCAAGGGGGAGGGGAAAATGTGGATCTGATCCCTTATCATGGTTTCTGTGGAAGGAACAGGAGAGGCAGGATCAGCGGGCTTAGGAATGTCCACTTGGAGTAACATCAGTGGGGTGTGGGACACAGGGGCTGTCCCCAGTGGTCTGGTCCCTGGCCCTGAGCTATTCAGAACAGCAGAATAGTAACCCAGATTGTGAGAGCCTCAGTGGTGGAGAAGGAGGTAGCCTAAGGGCTTCAGATGGGTTGGTTTGCATATGAAAGGCCTGCATCTCTAAGAATTGGCCTCCCCAGGAGGAGCAGTAACTTCAGGGTCAGTGAGAAACCCCAGATGTCCAAGCATCGGAACACAGAAAATAAAGGACGCTGTTAATAGTCACACAGTTACTGGGCCTGGTTCACTGGCGGATGGGTGACCCGTGGTGTCACTGGGGGCCCTTCTACATGGTGCAGAGGGAGGACTCAAGCTACCAGTAGTGACCAAACTCTGCTGACAGAGCCAAGAACCAAAGCAGAACCAACTTGGTTTTTTGTTTTGCTTTGTTTTGTTTGTTTTTAAATTCACTTGAGAGAGACAGAGAGCACGAGTGAGAAGTGAGGCGGGGAGGGACAAGCACATTCCTTGCCAAGCAGAGTCCAGCGTGCGCTGGATCACAGGACTCCAGGATCACGACCTGAGTGGAAGGCAGACACTTCACTGAGCAAGCCACCCAGAAGTCCCTAAAACCAGCCTCTCCTTGTAAGGTTTCCCCATGAAGAAGGTTTGCCACTCACCACCAGCGTGTTTCATTTCCCTGTTATCAGTATCTGCAATGCGCAAGGGTATTCTCTGAACTAGTACTGTTGTGAGCATTCTGGAAGACACAGCCCCTCCCTTTGTTCACCAAATCCCTCCTGAGAGGAGTCTAACAGTGTCGGAGCTGGAGAGATTCTTGTAGCCTCCACACTCCACCTCAAGAGATCTCCAGCACTTTGGAAACTCTAGGTTCTAGTGAAGATTATAGGCCCAGCAGGTCTAGGACCAGACCCTGAGCTCCCTGAGCATCCCAGCAAGGAGATGTCCACTCTTCCACTGCAGACCAAGGACAGGACCCCAACAACAGCCCCTACTCTGCCCCTGCCTCTGTACCCAGGAAAGTATGGCTCTCCCTCCACCACACCTGCAGTGGCCCAGCACCTCCCAATCACAAAGCAAAAACAAAAGTCAAAAAACTGCAGCCGATGAATCCATGAGAGCCTGTCCCTTTTTCTCCAGCCTAGGAAGGAAACCAACAAACCAAAAATTAACTTTCTCTTGCTTCGAATCCCCGTCTGCCCTAAAGGCCCAAGTAGCCTGAACAAAGATGCAGAAGGAAGGAGAGAACTCATGTGGTTCCAGGGTTCCTTAACCTGAAGGGGAACATAACCCCAAAGAGAACAGAGCAGGGCATAGGCACTGTGCTGCAGGCCAGAGAAGCAGAGGGACCCCCATGAGGCAGCAATTATGCCCGCACGGCTCCACACCTGTCACCTGGCCAGTCTCCAGGAACAGTCTGTAGGGCACCCCTACCTTCTGACTCACCTGGTGCGGGCTGCAGCCTGGGCAACTGGGGTTTTAAAGGCTCCCCCAAAGGTTGCCTGGGAGGCTCAGTCAGTGAAGTTCCTGCCTTTGGCTTAGGTCATGATCCCAGGGTCCCGGGATTGAGCCCTTTGTCAGGCTCCCTGCTCTGCAGGGAGTCTGCTTCTCCCTCTCCCTCTGTACTCTCTCCCTCTCTCTCAACTAAATAAATAAAATCTTAAAAAAGAAAGAAAGAAAGAAAGAAAGAAAGAAAGAAAGAAAGAAAGAAAGAAAGTTCCCCTAAGACCTTACTATTAGCCAAACCTGAGAAGTACTTCTGTAAGGAGATACTGCAAAACATTTTTTCTGATTTTTTAAGGCAATGAAAGGAACTGAAAACCAGAGCCAACAGTGGTGAATCATGAATCTAAAACATGGAAGGTCAAAGGGAATACTCCTGCACAACATAGCACAGCACATCAAGAACCTGAAATCTTTTGTATTTATTTCCTAAATGCTTATCTAGCACTTATGTGTAAGACATTGTTATGAATGCTTTGCAAATATTAACTCGATTACAGTCCTTGGGAGCCTATGGGATTGGTGTTCTTCTTACCTGATTTTTGTAGACCAGTAAACAGAGGCTAGGACAGAACATGTACATAATTCAACTTAACCCACATGTCCCAGGGGCATAAGTGAGAAGGTGAGAGGGAGGCACAGACCAGTGAGAGCAGCCCCAGGCAGCCCCTCAGGGTGCACACTGCACTGTGATTCTGTTCAAATGCAGATTCTGATTTTGGAGGTTGGGCTGGCTCAATAGTGATGCTCCAAAGGTAGAAGGAGAAGAATTTATGCATAATGTTAGGTCCAAAAGAGAGCAGAAGAAGGACAAAGAAAAGAAAGGATAACAAAAGTGGAGCTGAAGAAAGACTTGAAAGAAATCATTTTCATTAACCTTAAAAGGTTAATGAAAATGAGACCCACCCTTGGCAGCCATGAGGGTCCTCACCCATGTCCACAGTCACTCAATTACTTACAAAGTAGAAGGAGTAAACCCAGCGTGGAATGCTGACAGGCCACCAAGGATGGGACATGGAACAACAATAAAGTAGGACACTCGGGGGACAGCAAAGATGCCTCCATCTGTCCAAAGATCCTTTTACTGTGTAGATGAAAAGGATCTTAGCTTCACGAGGACTCAAGAACAATTAGGCCGGGTCATTTTCTGAGGGAGATCCTGTGGAAATGCCTAGCTTGGGGAATAATATTCAGTCAGAACAATGGCCCCAAAACAAAAGAAACCAGAAAAAAACAGTGAGCATTTTTGGATTTTGGATTTTTGGGATTTGGATTTTAAACCAAAAAGCATAATGGCCTGGCTTATCGTAAGCAGTCACAGGTATTGGTGTAAATGAAGAAAATTCTGTTTTGTCTTGCAGGGAGAGGGAGGAATGAGGTGGGCAGTCGGAGATGTGAAGAGCTACAGCTTTATTCATCTGCACCTTGAGAAAGAGAGAAGCAGCAAGTATCACTCAGGAACAGAGAGAAGTTCATTCAGGCCCAGGAAGCCGCAGAAACACGTTTCTTGAGGAGCTACATATTGAATATTCCAGAGACTCGCTCAGGACAAGGTGTGGGAAGGGGGAGAGCCTCACTAGACTGTCCTTCTCTTAGTTCAGCTTCATGTCTTGGGTTAACCTTGAATGGAAGGTGTAGGGGCACCAAAGGCCTTTCCCATTATGGGCTTCCGACAGTCTTCACCTTGCTCTGGTGAAAGCCATCTTAAGAAACATTCACCAGGGGCACCTGGGTGGCTCAGTGGGTTAAGCCTCTGCCTTTGGCTCAGGTCATGATCCCCGGGTCCTGGGATCGAGCCCCGCATCAGGCTCTCTGCTCGGCAGGGAGCCTGCTTCTCACTCTCTCTCTGCCTGCCTCTCTGCCTACTTGTGATCTCTGTCTGTCAAATAAATAAATAAAATCTTAAAAAAAAAGAAAGAAAGAAAGAAAGAAACATTCACCAGCAGCATAGGGACTCAGACCCCCACATCCACACACACAACCTGGGCCACCACACTGGGCCCGTGACACTGACCGAGAATATATGGCAGGAAACATAGTTCTTTTAGCCACAACCGACTCTTTCTCAAACTTTTTTTCATGGTAACATTAAAAGAATTTACACATTCACCTCTAAATCCACCAATCTGGCACAATGAATGATTTTTCTACTTGTCTTTGAGAGAGCATCCACACACCTATCTGGTTTTTATATACTCTGTACTCCATGTAATTAATGCTTTTCTTTCGTCCCATCCTTTTCCAGATCGTGACCCAGTTGTTGTGTTTACCATTCTATCGACTACCCAATGTGTATTTGTTGTGCTGTAATTTACTCATGCAAAGCCAAGGCAATGGATATTAATACTATTTTCCAAACAGATTTTTGCTAAGTTGAGAGATGCAGTGACAAAGCCTGAAATGTTTTAATTTGAGGATTTTCTTGGTCTTGGGAACAAGGCCAGTGGAGAGTTGAGAAGCCAGTGTGAGACCACAGAACATGAGGATCTGTCTGAGAGATGGGACACATCTGCATGTGGCTATTGCATCCTAAGGCCATGGTCAATGAAGACCAGGAAGGTGGAATGGTCTGGACTCCATCTGGGAAAGGCCAAGCAGGATCCCAGAGAGAGTCTGATGAGCAGCCTGGTTGGGGATTTGGAAGGTTAATGGTCAGGCCAAGAAAAGAAGGTTGGGTTGGACCAAGAACATCCCATCTGCACCTCCTATGGGCCTCTGGCAACTCTGCACCTGCCCCTGCACTCTGGGCATCATGCTGCACGCTGGACATAAGGACACCTGTGTGGACAGCATAGGTGAGGACCTTAGAGGACGTGCCCACTCGGCAGCAGGAGCCGGGCAACAATGGTGATCATGACCAGCCCGGCCCCCACAGCTCCTTACAACAAGCCTTAGGGGATTCCCTAACACACGATTTATGGAAAGAGAGGGTTTGCTGAAAATTAGTAAACTCACCAAATTGACTAATAAAACTAGGCAGTTTGCGGTTAGTGAACTCACCCAAGACTCATGGTTGTTGGATATTCACAAAGGTTAGCTCTCAAGACTTTCAGAAATTCCTAAGTTCATGATGTCATACATGCTTGTGTAGTGTCCTGGCTTCCCCTGAAACTCTGTTTCCAGTGACAGTCATTTCTTTTCAGGGAGAATCCTCATACAGCATGCTAACCAACTTTCAACTCATGTTGAGTTCAATCTCTCCCTCAATGAGCATGAGGTGGAATTGGATGGAGGGCTTCTTAGACAGTTTCACCTGTCAGTGGGCTATCACTGGTGACCAGAACGAGACGGGGTCCCTGAACACTCACAGCCTCCAAGGCTGTGGCCTTGGGAGGCATGGCTGCCCTGGGAAATGCTCATATTGTAGCCTTGATGGGACAAGGATTCCCCATCAACCAGCCTGAACCCCAGGGAACAGTCACACGGGGAAATATCTGTGGGCAAACAAGAGCCACCCTAGGGCTACAGAGAAGAAAAACAAAGCAGAATCTACAAAAATGAAATCAAGAAGCTGCTTCAATTCAATCACCCAGTCCACTCATGCTATTGTTCTTCTGCCCAAAGAAGCAACAATTTGGGTATATAAAATCTATCAAGCCAGGAGCACCTGGGTGGCTCAGAGGTTAAGCCTCTGCCCTTGGCTCAGGTCATGATCTCAGGGTCCTGGGATCGAGCCCCACATCGGGCTCTCTGCTCAGCAGGGAGCCTGCTTCTCCCTCTCTCTACCTGCCTCTCTGCCTACTTGTGATCTCTGTCAAACAAATAAATTAAAAAAAAAAAAACTAAAAAAAAATCTATCAAGCCAGTTTGAACTACTTTGTTTTCGTTTTCACATGATTTGAGATGAAGAAGATAGGTAAAATTCAGAGAAACAACCCCTCACCCATGACTGGTGAATTCTTTCCTAAAACACACGGCTGCTCCTGACCACGCTGTGTCCCACCACGGGTCTCTGTCTAACCATGCCCACTGACCAAATCCTTCCTCTCAGCACACTGCAGACACCACCAGTGTTCTCAGACAGACATGAAACCAAAAGTATCGAAAGAAGTGATCACCTGTCTGCTGAGAGCAAGGTACACACTCTAGCAGGTGGTACCATAGCCTGGGAAAGACAGCGCCCACTTAAAGCACCAGGACTGACCCCAGGTGAGCAAAGTGCCTAAAGTGACTTTGTCCCTCAAGAAAGAATCTTATATGTCATGACCCTTGCCATTTCTGGGAAGTCTTAGCCTTGCAACTGTCCAGTATGGCCTCACCAAATGGGTTCTCAGACCTTGTGCTGTTTTTGGGTTGAGTCTGTGGGCTCATTGAGGACTCTACAGGGGAACCTGAGCTACCTGCCTTTTAGCAGGTGATGATGAGCCCATAACCACATGCGACTCAATCTCTTGGCTTTGCAAGTGAGCCTCCACTAAACTATAGTAGAGACAATGATAAAATACCTAATGCTTTAATGTAGTTACGGTTCTAAATATTTTCATATGTTAATTTAGACCTTGAGTATTTATTATTCCATTACAAACATAGTAAGAGTCAGATGAAGTTTTCCAGAACAAAAGATGGCCCTAGGCTGTTATTCACAAGGGTAGGAATGGGAGACAAGCACAAAGGGCCCTGAGGAGGAAAAGATACTGATTCTAGGACTATGGTCCTGGAACCAATGGTCCCAATTTTAGAAAGCTGAGGGCATGTTGCATTGATTCCAAACAATATTATCTTACTAAATATGTATTTAAATAACAGCCATGATACATACTCCAAAAGATTAGAAGACAGAACACAGACCATCTGTTCAAAGTAAAAGATTCCAAACACCATAGTCACTGCCCTGGGATGTCACAAGCTCTTGTAAGCCCACCCTAGACACTGATGGCTGACACAACACTGTTGTGTATGTTCTGTGCTGCACAGCCAGAGGGGAAGACAGAGAAAGCTCTAATACTTGTGCTTGTCCAGGATCTTTCTTGCAGTTCTTTCTTCTGTCCTGTTTCAAATGCTGTTTTTCTCCCAAAGCTATCTTGCAGATACTCATCTCAATTTGGATGCGCTCCCTAAATGATCCCATCTCTTCTCTGGCTTCATAGAGATAAATTGTATATGAAAATACACCCTAGGGGAACCTCAGTGGTTCAGTCAGTTAAGCATCTGACTCTTGGTTTCAGCTTGGGTCACGATCTCAGGATTGTGAGAGTGAGCTCCACACTGGGCTCAGCACAGAGTCTGCTTGCTCTCCATTTGCCTCTCCCCCACTGATGTTTTCTCCCTCCCTCTCTCTCTGTCTCTCCCTCAAATAAAAATAAATAAATCTTTAAAAAAAAGAAAGAAAATACACCCTAAATAAACATACCCACACCAGATTTATATCCTGAGCTCCCAAACTTCTGCAACAGCTTAGTGGGTATCTCTATTTGGATGCCCCCTAGCCCTGCATTCTCATCACCTTCCCTTGAAAGGTGGTGGCCCTTGTTTCCCTGGGCTCTGCCTTATTGAATTACGAAATTCATGTACGAAACGTGGGTATGCAGCATTGTTCTTCACCCACAACCACCAAAATCTTGTAAAATACAGTTCTCTGCATCTCTCAGAGCACCTCACTTCTTTGCCTTACTTATACTGCCCTCGTTTAGTTTTTCACCACTTGTTCCTTGTTTCTTCCCACAACCTTTTAACTGTTCTGCTCTTTTCCAGCCTTGAGCTCTCCACATTGCCAGAATGGTACAGTTACTGACTTATGAATCTATAGCCACACCCCTATGCAAAATCCTCCTCTGGAGCCCCAGAGCCTTCAGAATAAAATCTGACATCACTGGTTGACATTCTATGTCCTTCAAGATCTTGTCCTGGCATTTTCTCAGCCTCACCATGGCCCCACTTCCTACTCTACCTTCCAGCTACACTATTAGGAATGCACCAGCCTGAACACATTTTGCTCTGGCCTACTTTCATGCCTAAATTTCCCTTACTAAGGGGTTAAGCTCTGGCTAAGCTCTTTTCAAGACTCAGTTCTTCTTTTTCCACATCTGCTTTTCCTGTAACAAAATGTTGTTACATCTACTGATGAGCAATTGAAAGCAGCTGATGAGCTAGATGGAGCAGAGAAGCAAGTCTCTTTAGACCGAGTTATGTTGGCCTCTGCCTGCCTGCGATGGGCTGTGGAGGATAACAAGTCCACTCCACCAGTTAAATATAATCACTTGGGTGTGAAAATTTTATTTTTATTTTTTTAATATTTTATTTATTTATTTGACAGAGAGAGAGAGAGAGAGATCACAAGTAGGCAGAGAGGCAGGCAGAGGCAGAGGGAGAAGCAGTCTCCCTGCTGAGCAGAGAGCCGGATTTGGGGCTGGATCCCAGGACCCTGAGATCATGACCTGAGCCAAAGGCAGAAGCTTAACCCACTGAGCCGCCCAGGTGCCCTGGGTACGATAATTTTAAACACATATGCACCTAACAACTTATCCTCTCAATGACATGAAGCAAAATCTAACAGAAAAGAAGGAAGAAATGAACAGTTGAACAGTGACTAGAGATCCTGGTATACCACTTTCAGTAACATATAAAACAACTAAGTCCAAGATCAACAAGGCAATAGAAGATTTTACAATACTACCAGCCGACCAGCCCTAACAGATAGCCCCAGAATACTCCACTGCACAGCATCAGGGCATATCTTCCTCTCACTCAAGTACACCTAGAATGTATCCAGGATAGATACTAAGTTGGGATGTAAAGCAAGCCTAAATAAGTTTCAAATGATTGAGATCATAAAATGTGCATTTTCTGACCACAGTTATAATGAAATTATGAATCAGTAACATAAGATAATGTGATAAATTTTTTTTTAAGATTTTATTTATTTATTTGTCAGAGAGAGAGGGAGAGAGAGCGAGCACAGGCAGACAGAGTGGCAGGCAGAGGCAGAGGGAGAAGCAGGCTCCCTGCCGAGCAAGGAGCCCGATGTGGGACTCGATCCCAGGACGCTGGGATCATGACCTGAGCCGAAGGCAGCTGCTTAACCAATTGAGCCACCCAGGCGTCCCTGTGATAAATTTTAAAATGTGAAAATCAATGAGTCAAAGAAGAAATCACAAGGAAAATTAGAAAATACTTTGAAATGAGTGAAAACAGAACCACAACATACCAAAATTTATGGGCAGCAACTGAACCTGTGCTTCAAGGGAAATGTATGGGTGTAAACACTCCCCCCCATTAAAAAAGAAGAAAGGCCTCAAATTGGTAATCTAACCATCCATCTTAGGAGGACTGAAAAAGAAAAAAATGGTTAAATTCAAAACAAGAAGAAGGAAAACATAATAAAGGTTAGAATGGAAATAAATGAAATAGAGAATAGAAAACCAATAGAGAAAAATTTGATACCAAAAATTTGTTCTTTGAAAGGATCAACAAAACTGACAAACTTGTCATAAGACTGAGCAAAAGAAAGGAGACTGTTATTGCTAAGGACACAAATGAGAGGAGAGATCACTACTGACCATACACAAATGAAAAGACCGTGAGACAGTACTACGAACAATTGTATGTCAGTAAGTTGGAAATCTAGATGAAATAGGCTAGTCCTTAAAAGACACAAACTACGGAAACAGACTCAAAAGGAAAAGGAAATTTTGAAGGGATCTGTACTAAGTAAGGCGATTAAATTAGAAACCAGAAAAACTATGCACAAAGAGAAGTCTAGAACAACATCACTTTGCTGGTAAATTCTACTAAATTTTTAAAGACTTAGCATCAATCTCTTACAAATTCTTCCAAAAAACAGAAAAGGCAGAAACAATTCCCAACTCAGCCTATGAGGCCAGTGTCACTGACACCTCAACCAGGAAAAGACATCGCAGGAAAATTGCAGACCAATATCCTTTATGAATATAAACACAAAAATCCTCAACAAAATACTATCAAACCCCACCCAGCAGTAAACTAAAAGGATTCTGCAACATGACTAAGTGGGTTTTATCCCAGAAATACGAGATTAGCTTAACATCTATGAATCAGCCAACATAATAATTAATAATTAATAAAAAAGAGCAAAAACACATAGCTATGTCAACATTCACAGAAAAAAATCCCAACATTCTTTCGTGATGAAAACTCTCAACAAACTAAGGATATGAAGGAATTCCCTCAACCTGATAAAGGTCATCTGTTAAAAACTTAAAATATTACAGTTATTGATGAAAAACTGAATGTTATCCCCTAA
Organism: Mellivora capensis; assembly: GCA_004024625.1. Lineage (NCBI taxonomy): Eukaryota > Metazoa > Chordata > Mammalia > Carnivora > Mustelidae > Mellivora > Mellivora capensis. Next base: position 542 of record PISX010026653.1, on the reverse strand, counting down.
GATTTCAGCACTTCTATTCAAGGTTTTACTAGCCAGGACAATTAGATAAGAAAAAGAAAAAAAGAAGTAAGTAAGAAAGTAAGTAAGTAAGCCTAGAAAAAAAGAAGTAAAACTCTATTTACAGATGCCATGATCACCATGATCTTAAACATAGGAAATCTTAAGGAATACACATGCACACGTACACAAAATTAATATAACTAATAAATATGCTCAGCATGATTGTCAGGTATAAGATCAATATACAAAAATCAATTTTAGTTCTATACACTATAGATTAATAATCTACAAAGGGAATTAAGAAGATAATTCTAACCAGCATGAGAAAGAATACAATTAGAAATAAATATTTTAAGTACAAAACTATACACTGAAAATTATAAAATATTGTTGAAAAAATTAAACGAGATCTAAGTAAATGGGAACAATCCCATACTCACAGACTGGAAGGCTTAATTAATATTGTTGAAACTGCAGTACTAACCAAAGTGATCTATGAATTCAGTACAACCCCTATCAAAATCCTTGCTTGCTTCTTTGTA